>JBBPBX010072231.1:8087-18116 GCA_038048925.1 Garcialebias charrua
TCATACATATACTGTGTACATTAACTCATACGCTGCTTTGCCACTTTGCAAATGTCAATGCTAGAAACCTTTAGTTTATTTTAGTTATACTTTTTATACTCTTTTTTTATACTAGTATGCAAAAACTCAGGACAGTATTATGTTCATTAAATGTTTAATGTTTTAGTTTTAGAGATGGTGTAAATTTTCATACTCTTATTCCACTATGCAAAAAACTCAGGACAGTGTTAGTTTTACTATTTTATGCTTATGTCAATTATTATATGTTTCAGTGTTTCAATGTTTAGATGTTTACTGTTGCACCGAGGGACTGAGAGAAACGCAATTTCGGTCCTGTGTATGTCCTGTACAGTACATATTGCAGATCTGACAATAAAGTTGACTTTGACTTTGATATATTTATGTATTTATTTATAATGTATATATATTTTAATTGAAAACAGGTCTCTCTTGTAAATGAGTCCTCGAGGCTCAATGGGATTAACCTGCCTAAATAAAGGTTGAATGAATATATGCATGCAAGTGCAAATAGCAGCAACAGCAACTCGTGTTAGCACGTTTGGTGACGTTTGTAGCGCTTTCTGCAGAATCTGTTTTACTGTCAAACTGAAAGCTTGTGTTTTTGTTTTATTCTCTTTAACACACTGGAGCTGTTTTAAGATGGCAGAAGTCCACTTTGCTCTCAGCCCTACTTGGACTAGCCGTTAGCTCATCAGTCCGGTCAGAATCAAACTCCAAACTGAAGTCGATCAAAGAGCTATCTACAACAGGTAAGATATTAATTGTTCATAAACTTTTACTGAAAGCTCACATTAAAATTTTGAACTAAAATGGAACTGTGTGTGTTTGAGTCTGTGCCTTGATGTGTTACCTTGTTCAGAGAGAGACAGCAGAGCTCCATTCTTCAAGAACCACTGGCCTTCAATGTTTCCTGTGACAGAAAATGCCCAACAGGATCCACACATACCCTGCAACACACACAGTAATAAATACAAGTTATCATAAGGAAGTGGATAGGTTGAGCATCAGTAATGATTTTGTTCACATCGTTCACCTGATTCTTCACTGAGCTGACAGCTCCATGATCCCTCCAGTCCCAGCTGTCAGGAGCAGGGCCTCTGGCAGGAGGAGCTGGTTTCAGTGGTCCATGAAGAGTCCACTGACTCAGGAGCGGGTTTAGGTACTTGGAGCGAAACTCCTCTTCTGAAAAAACCCAGACAGAAGCAAACTTCAGAAGTTGTGTTTGGAGCAAAGCTGAAGCAACACTTTAGAAGCAGAAAGTGAATTTCCTGAAGGGAAACTGGAAACATGAGCTCATGCTCAGTCACGTACCAGTCAGGTCACTGAACTTGGTGACTCCATACTCTGCTGAACCCTGATCCAAATCCTGGAGCTTCTCTGCTGTCTTCAGGTTCTCGTGGAAGATCCTTAAACGACGACTGGCCTCTGGCAAGTAGGCAGGAAAACACGATTTCATGAAAACGGACCAAATAAAACAATACACACCTCAAGTTATGCCGAATACCCACTGGACCCGTGTCGGGCGGCGGAAGCGGCTGGTTTACATGCAAAGTCTATGTGGAGACGCGTCGAGGCGCGGCGTATCGTGAAGCGGCGCGTTTTGAGTGTTTGAAGCGGCGCGGCGGCACGCGGCAGTTCCTTTCCACGCACGCGCGCGTCCGAAGCAACCTACGCGTTGAGCAACGTCGGATCGAAAAGTTGATATTTTGCGGCTCAACGCTGCTCGACGTATCGCAACAACCAATCGGGAGAGCCTCTGCTATGTGATTACACAACGACAACAGGAATTTTTTTGGACTTTTTAAACTTACCCCATCGAGCCTCCATGAATTGGAACCAGATTCCAGTAAGAAACTTGACATTTTTACAGTTGCTGCTGTCCGCTCCAGCGTAGGATCACCCCAAACATAAAAAACGTTTTAATCTCAACAAAGACTGTCGGAGCTGCAGTTCGGCTCGTAGAAAACCCACTCCAGTAGGAACGGGGGGTCACGTGCTGCTGATTTTATCTGCCAGCAGCATGAAAACACAACAACTAACCTTAAGACGTCATAAAATTTCTGTAAAAAAAAAAAAAACTGTGAGAAATCTCAAGGATCTGTATTGCTCGACGCCGTTCAAACGCAGCGGCACAAGCCTTTGAACGCGGGCGTGAACGCACCAAGCTCAAATTTTACAACCGTGTACGCGAGGCGCGTTGTCACAATAAACTGCCCGGCGCCGGACTGTTTTGTATGAGACACAAATGTATTAAATTCCCCTTCTTCATCCCTGATCTGGACTTTTCTTTTGTTTTTTTGCCAAAAGTCAAGTGATCGCTTCCTCCTTTGCTGACTCCATGACTGAAATGATGAGGAAATGAATGAATTTGTCACGAGCGAAATCAACTCGGGTTCAACGTGGCTGCGCGAGGTTCTGCAGATTTCCTGGTGTGCTGGACCAGCGTTCCCTGTTTATATTTTTTAGAACTTTTTATTAACATATAAACACAGAACACCGCAGTGGCTGCAGCCAGAGCCAGCTGCCGGCTCGTGCCTTTTTTTCCCCCATCCGACCTGTCAATCAATTCAGTAGGCGTGTCAACAAATGACCAATCAGCGACCACAATTTGTCCCGTAGGTAAATGCCCCGCCCTGCTGTTGCTCAAATGACATCAAGGATTTGCAGCGAAAACGCTGGAGCCTCATGCAGAGCTACCATAGTTGCCAAGTCCGCTTATTATAAGCGACTTTGGGCTTGTTATTTTCTGCAGCCGCGTATAAATTTGGCGAGCCGCTTTTTGCAGTTTCTTGGGCTTGTTTTGAAAGTAAAGTCGCTTGTTTGGCTTGTTATTCTTTGTTCTTTATTCTTTGTCAAGAGTGACAAGACCATGATAAAATGACCTCCAATAAGTGGGGGAAATATGGGAAAAATATAATAAAGAATAGGAGAAAGAGCGCACACTTAAAGCATGATTCAGGATAGAGATTAAAGAAAGTTGTTTTTGTTGACTTCGCTTACTATGAGTTTGCAGTTTAATTTTAATTTTATTTTTTAATTTGTATGCATCCTTTATGATTGTCTGTTGTTGTTGTTGTCCACTGTTGTCATCACTCTTAGTTTAAAATTCAGGTCTCTCTGGTAAATGAGTCCCAGAGGCTTAATGGGATTAATTTGTATAAATAAGCAAAATGTATTTTTATTTTTTAGAGTGGATGTTCTTCAAAGTGTTTAGCATAATTTTGCTCTTTATATGTGTTATGCACCCTGGGGGATGTAGAAGTTTAAACATCCTTGTTTTTATTTATCTTGGCTGCAACCTGCTGCAGCCTGCTGGTTCAATGGAGAACTCACCTTTTTTTTTTTTATTATTCAGCCTGCTTCAATCAGGCTTGATTAGGCAGAGCTGCTGTTCACCTGCAGGTCCTGCCTATAAATCTAACATGCTATGTTTGGTGCAGTGTGGAGACTCGTTGTACCACTACCAAGACAGGCTTGTTGAACGAGTGGTGGCTTATTGAAGTCTTCTGGATGGTGTGAAATTCAGCTGAGGTTCACTGGAACTGCTGAGGACACTGTCAGGTAACTGAACAATACTGAGAGATCTCCACCCTCTCAGATTGTTGTATTTAGCTCCTGTTGAAGCTGAAATAGGCCCTTAAGGCCTGGCACTGGTTTCAGGACTAGTTGCTACTGTTGAAAGCTGCGAGTATTGAAGCACTTTGAGTGCTTGTGTGACTCTAGCTTAACTGGTGTGTGGTTTTGGACCGCAGTACTCTGGTTGACTCTTCTTTTTTGTCAGATGCTGAAGGGAAGCGTCTGAGCAGCTGCCCAGGAGGGGGACAGCTAATGTGAAACAGAGTGATGGTGTAGTTACACCGAACAGCTTTTCAGCCTCCAAAAAGCTCGACACGCACGCAAGTGGACGCACTTGTGAATGCAGCGTGTTCGGAGCTGAACGCCAGAACGCGAAACAGCTGCTGGGTGTGTGGGAGGAGCTTACCGGTATACAGAGCCCTGCGCACAGAGTCTTGCGCACTCCGCCAGGCGAGGAGCCTTTTATTTCCGTCTCTGTGGAGCACACTTGACTGGTCGTGAAGGAATTGTCGCGAACACACAGCTACAATGAGTTTCTCTTCCATAGTACACGACTCGCGGGTCTTTTCTGTGACCAACAAACAATACGTCACATAGTGCGCGCGCACCCTCATTTCCGCGTCACACAGGGACTCTCGCGCTCTCTTCTCCTCCTCTCTTCTCCTCCACTCTTCTCCCCCCGACACTCCCTGATTGGTTGACACACCAACCAATCAGGTAGAGTTGAGCGGCGTTTGAAAGTTTGAACCGCGAAATGTTCAGCATGTTGAATGCGCGGTTTGGAGGTTGACGCCGGTTCACGTGCACGGAAAAACGCTTCTCAGCACGCTCAACACGCACGCGACCTGACGCCAGGAGGTGCCTGGAAGCGCGTCCACCATTGACTTTACATGTAAACTGGACGCTCCTGCTGCTCAAACGCTGCTTGGTGTGACTACACCATGAGAGTCTGTTTCCATATTTTTTCTCTATTTATTTGATACTTTTGACTGTGTGGGTGTCGGTAGTTCAGTTATCGCTTTTCTGTTTATTCAGAGGGATTATTAGCCAGGTAGATCGTCGCCTGGGAAGACACGATGGTCCTGTATAGGATTGGGTCGGTCCAGGTGGCGTTTTGTTCTTTTCGGCCGTACCCACTTGTCCTACAATCCTTTGAACTTTCTCCTTTTTAATTTATTTTTGTTTCTTTAAGGACGCTGAGCAGAAGAAAGCGCTCCAGATGGGTGGGAGAAGCCTGAGAGGACCCTGACCGCCTGGAGGCTCTTAGTTTTAGTTAATAAAATATCATTTAAACCTTTTCTTGTGTCCAGTATCCTTTAAATATGTTTTGGCCCTCATGCGGTCGTAACATATTTATTGGGGGCTCGTCCGGGATATGAAATTAATTAACTAATTGAGCTAGGTTAGTGGTTGTCTGTTTTTGCTTAAACACATTTGGGGGCTTGTCTTTTGAGCTAGTATGTCTTTAGTGTTTAGACACTGATTAAGCGCTGCTAATCAGTGCGCTTTTGCGGGTTTGAGCACCTGTTATGCTCTGTGGTACTTTAGTAGTCTACTGCTTAAAGAGGTTGGCTCTGTTTTGCATTACTTACTAAAAACCGCGACTGTTGTCCTAAAATATTTGGGCTGTATTTTGGGCTAGTCATATTCTAGTGGTTTATCCACTTAATTTTGGATCAGCTGTACTGATTGAGTTGAGCGCTCTCAGGTGCGCACTTTCTGTATGTGCTGCGTTCATTGGTGGCTTGGATTCTTTAGTGCTGTTTCAGACTGACTATTTTTGTGTCTAACTTAAAACTATGGAGTTCGAGTTAGACCGTTTTTTGTATAACCCGACAGATGTTTTAGCAACATGTACAAAGGAACAGCTGTTGTCTGTCGCAAACCATTTTAAAATTTTTATTGATAAGCGCACTAAATGAGACAATGTTGAAGATGAACTGATTGTTGCTTTGGTTCAGCTTGGGATTTTGCAGGCTGCAACTATGCCCAAGAGTCCTGTTGAATTACCTACCCCTTATACTGTGGATAAGGAGGTGCGTTTGAAGGAACTTGAATTAGAGATGAGAAAAGCTGAACTTGCCGCTGAAGCTGACAGAAGGAATAACGAGAATGAAGCCACTGTGAGAGCCGCAGAGCTCGCTCAACAAACTTCTTTAAGAGAAAAAGAAATGATGTTTGAACAACGAAAAATGGAACTGGATGCTATACGTCTGAAGGAACTGGAGCAGAGAAAGCCTTCTTCTCCAGCTTTTGGTCACGAGTTTGATGCGAGTAAAAATATTTCTCTTGTGCCATCTTTTAATGAACAAGATGTAGACAAATATTTTATGCTTTTTGAAAAAAACGCTCGCTCTTTCAAATGGCCGGAAGAAGTTTGGCCGCTGCTGTTGCAGTGTAAATTAACAAGAAAAGCGCAGGACGCTTACACCTCTCTTTCAGTCACTGACAATAGTAATTTTGTGAAGGTGAAAGAAGCTATCCTGCGGGCTTATGAATTAGTTCCGGAAGCTTACCGGCAGAAGTTCCGAAAATTGAGGAAATCTGAGAGTCAAACATTCGCTGACTATATTAGGGAAAAAGAAATACTCCTTGATCGTTGATGTACTGCATGTTCTGTAACAAGTTTGGATCAGTTCAAGCAACTGATATTAATTGAAGATTTTAAGAAGTGCTTGCCAGAAAAAGTGACCACTTACTTAAACGAAAATAAAGTGACGGAGGCTTCTAAAGCAGCTGTTTTAGCCGATGAATATATGTTGACACACAAGTTTACTTTTGAGCGTCCAAGATTTGACAGATCTTTTGAGCTGGATAAAAATAAAAACCGTGTTTTTGAGTCTCCTTGGTTTTCCAGACCCAGAGTTAACGGGAAGTCAAGAGGACCCTCTACAGCTCATATGGAAACTGGTGCTTTTGTGAGGCACAGTGAAAACAAAATGTTGCATGGGTATGGATCCTCTGAAAAGAAAAATGTGGTTTGTTTCTTTTGCAAACAAGAAGGACACATTAATAAACATTGCCCCAAACTAGTAAAACAGGAAGTAAAGCCAGTTGCTCTCATTAAGACCTTGAATGAACCATTATCTCTCTCGACAGATCTGACTGATAATGAAGGATTTCGGACGTTTATAATGAATGGATTCTTTTCTGCTACTCGATCTGGTAATAAGGTACCTGTTAAGATACTGCGTGACACGGCTGCTTCTCAGTCCTTCTTATTAGAAGGTGTTCTGCCTTCCAGTGAAATTGAGATAATGGATACTCGGTTACCTATACGTGGATTTAGCATGAAAGATTTTAAAGTGCCTTTAGCCAGAATTGTAATCCATTTTGAATTGTGTTCAGGAGAAGCTGTGGTGGGACCAAGCTTTCCTATTGCTGGAGTCACTATGATTATGGGTAATGATTTAGCAGGCGGACGCGTGCTTGTTACTCCAGATGTAACACCCATTCCGGTACTGTGTGCTCAACCAGATGAGATAGCTTGTAAATATCCTGACATTTTTACTTCATGTGCTGTAACTCGAGCAGCTTATAGATGCCAGCAGCTAGAAAAAGATGCTGATGACGATGTTGATTTGAGTGAAAGCTTTATGATGAGTACTGAGGAAGAAAAGTTTCCTGTAAAAACGGAAATGGACGTGAAGGAGTAGGAAGAAATAAATCTGTCTCTATCTAGCCAACAGCTAGTTAAACTTCAAAAGAAGGATGACTCAATAAAAGCTTTCTTTTCTGACGATTTACCGAACGACCCTAAGCATCCGAGTACAGGTTACTTTTTAAAAGAGGGCATATTAATGCGCAAATGGACGCCTTTATCTGTTCGTCCTGATGATGAATGGCGACATGTTATACAAATAGTACTTCCTACACCCTATCGTACTGAGGTGTTACGTTTAGCACATGACAATCCAATGGCTGGCCATTTAGGAATTAGAAAAACTTATGATCGCATACTACATCATTTCTTTTGGCCAGGATTGAAAAAAGACGTTATTATGCACTGTCGTTCTTGTCATGTATGCCAGGTGGCTGGTAAACCAAACCAAGTGATACCTTCAGCCCCTTTGCACCCTATTCCTGCGGTGGGTGAACCATTCGAACGGGTTATTGTTGACTGTGTTGGTCCTTTGCCTAGGACCACAGCTGGGAATAAATTTTTAGTCACAATAATGTGTACCGCTACTAGATTCCCTGAAGTGTTCCCAGTACGCAAAATAACTACCCCCGTGGTAGTCAAAGTACTTACTAGATTATTCTCTCTGTTTGGACTACCTCGTGTAGTGCAAACAGATCGAGGTAGTAATTTCATGTCTAAAATATTCTCACAAGTTTTAGAACAATTGAATATTAGGCATTCCTGTTCTACTGCCTATCATCCTGAAAGTCAAGGTGCCCTTGAGCGTTTTCATCAGACTTTGAAAACTATGTTACGCACCTACTACTTAGTTTGAAAAAGACTGGGATGAAGGAGTACACATGCAGATGTTTGCTATTTGTGAAGTGGTTCAAGAGTCTTTGGGATTTAGTCCTGCTGAGTTGGTATTCGCTCACAACGTGCGCGGTCCTCTGAAGCTTTTAAAAGAGAAATGGCTACGTGAGAACACTGACCAAAACCTATTGGACTATGTCAGTAATTTTCGTTTTAAATTAAAAAGAGCATGTGATATAGCTCAGAAAAACATGCAATATGCACAAGCCAGGATGAAATCACTCTTTGATAAAAAAGCTATGAAAAGAACATTTCAGCCTGGAGACAAGGTTTTAACCTTGCTTCCTGTCCCAGGTACCAGCTTGCAAGCTAAATACTGTGGACCCTATATTGTTAAAGAAAAGATCTCTGATCTTGATTATATAATCACAACCCCAGATAGGAAACGCGGTTCTAGATTATGCCATATTAACATGATAAAATCCTACATAGAACCAGATAACAAACAATTAGAAACTGTTTGTGCTGTATCTGACTCTGCAGACAGACAGGAACTTTCAGATGCTGAAAGCGAGCTGGACAGTTCCCCTGCAGACATGGAAGGGAAACTTCCTAATTCATACTACTTGGAAAATTTAGACCTGTTGTTTACCCATCTGGATGAGTCTAAGAGAGAGGACCTGAAACAATTGATCGCCTCCTATAATGGCTTGTTTTCTGATATTCCCTCTCGTACAGGAGTGATAAAACACGACATCGACGTGGGTGAAACACAGCCAATAAAGCAACACCCTTACCGAGTAAATCCTGAAAAGCGACAGCGTTTGAAAGAACAAGTGCAATATATGCTAGATAATGGACTAGCTGTTCATAGTAATAGTGCATGGAGTTTGCCTTGCCCGTTAGCTATCAAACATGGCAGAAGCGACAGGTTTTGTACAGATTATAGAAAAATCAACACAGTAACAAAACCTGATTGCTACCCGTTACCTAGGATGGAGGACTGTGTAGACCA
Source organism: Garcialebias charrua (assembly GCA_038048925.1). Taxonomy (NCBI): domain Eukaryota; kingdom Metazoa; phylum Chordata; class Actinopteri; order Cyprinodontiformes; family Rivulidae; genus Garcialebias; species Garcialebias charrua. The sequence goes on from JBBPBX010072231.1 coordinate 17,135, forward strand.
CGTTGGATCTGCACAGTTTGTTACTACCCTTGATCTTTTAAAAGGATATTGGCAAGTACCTTTAACTGATCGTGGTCAGGAGCTGTCTGCTTTTGTCACCCCAGATGCTTTTCTACAGTATACTGTAATGGCGTTTGGAATGCGCAACGCTCCTGCCACTTTTCAGAGGCTCATGAACATTGTGTTGTCTGATTTTCTCTAATACATGGGAGGATCATTTAAAACACTTTCAGATTGATTTTGCTCGTCTAGAAAAAGCCAACTTAACTATTAACTTGTCTAAATGTCAATTCGGTCATGCCACGGTAACCTATTTAGGAAAGATAGTTGGAGGTGGTCATGTACGTCCCGTGGAGGCAAAGATAGAATCTATTCTATCTGTTCCTGTTCCCTCCACCCGTACAGAACTAAGGAGATATTTAGCCATGGTTGGGTATTACAGAGGGTTTTGTAAAAATTTCTCCTCTGTAGCGGCTCCCATGACGGACCTCCTTAGTCCCAAAGTAGCTTTCAAATGGAATGAGCAGTGTCAAACAGCTTTTGATCAAACCAAGTTGCTGTTAACCACCGCTCCAGTGTTATCCGCACCACATTTTGATGTTCCTTTCAAAATAGCTGTGGATGCAAGTGATACGGGTATAGGAGTTGTCCTTCAGGAGGGTGCTGATGGAGTGGATCACCCCGTCTCCTATTACTCAAAGAAACTGAATAAACATCAGAAACAATACTCCACTATTGAAAAGGAGGCCTTAGCCCTAATTTTAGCCGTGGAACACTTTGAAGTTACGTCGGAGGTTCAGGTGACCCGGTTATTATTTTTACAGATCACAATCCTCTAACTTTTTTTAACCGAATGCGCAACCATAATCGACGTCTTATGAGTTGGTCCTTACGGCTACAACCTTTTAACATTGCTATACAGCACATTAAAGGAAAGGATAATGCTGTAGCAGATACACTTTCTCGCCTATGAGATACCACT
>JBBPBX010072232.1:0-11434 GCA_038048925.1 Garcialebias charrua
ATATAAATATATATATATATATATTTTTTTTTTTTCTTCTTTCGGCTTTTTCCCTGCGTTAGGGGTCACCACAGCGATCTAGTCGCACGAAGATTTGGCAGTTGTTTTTACGCCGGATGCCCTTCCTGACACAACCACAGACCACCGAGCAACCACAGCCCTCTGTGTGGAGCAGAGAGCTGATATCTAGGGTTCCCGGGGGAGCAGATGGTGTGGGTTAAGGGCCTTGCTCAAGGGCCCAGAGTGGGGCAGATGAGGGTGGAGACAGGTGTGACCGCTTCACTTATCCCACCCACATCTTTGATGTTGTCGGTACCGGGGCTTGAACCGGCGATCTTCCGATCACAAGCTCACCTTCTTAACCTCTGCGCCACCACTCTATATATATATATATATATATATATATATATATATATATATATATATATATATATATATATATATATATATAATTATTTGTCCATGATGGACTGGAGACCTGTCCAGGTGTAGCCCGCCTCTCGCACAGTGATGGCTGGACATGGACACCAGTGACCCCCGTGACTGTTAAAGGAAGAAGTGGGTAAAGAATGGATGGATGAATTATTTGTTCCTAAATTTTTCTTTTTCTTTTATTATTTTAGAGAAGTCCAAGCAACTAAGCTAAGCTAATGCTGTACTGGTAATTTAAGTTACAGAATTTAATCCATTCCTGTATAATTTGGCTTTTTGGTTTAAATATCAAATTATGCAAAAAATTTGATACAGTACAGAACCTAAAATTATTGTTTTAAATTTGTTTACATTGTTGTTTATACTTTTCAGCTTGTCAGTTACAAAACTGAAACTAAATGTATGACCATTACAATAGAAAAATCATTTCTGAATAAAAAATTGTTTCTCAATCGAAAAATCAATTTTGAATCGAATCGCAACACCAAAAATCGGAATTGACTCAATTCTCCAGACACTGAGAGATTCGCACCCCTAGTAACTCTGCTTCGATGACTTTCGTGAAAGTCCGTGGTGCAAGAGCCAGGGTATATGCAGGAATAATGAAGTTCATTTCAATACCTTTTCAAGACTTTTTAAAGACCTTCCTAAATAAATTCAAGACCTTATCGTCACTTTGTTTTATTAAGCAACAAATCTTTGATTTACAAAACTGCTGTTGTTTTCAATTAAATCTGTGAATCTCAAACCTACAACAGAACTGAGATACAGTGGAAAGAAAAAAGTTCAAAAGAAGAAACTGAACCACGACTAGGTTTAAGAAAATATAGCTTAGGTTACAACAAGACTCGTAGCTATTTTAAAGTAACTTGGTTGAACAATGGCGAATAAGAAATAAACACGGTTATTCTCGGCGACAGGCCTCAGCCATTCTTGAAAATCAGGCATCTCCAACCAGGAGTCAGAAAACCTGCATTTACCCATTGTTCTCACGGTCTCGCGGCAACTTATTCGAACACACAGACTCAACTTGGAGATAAAGCAGCCGCGCATGCGCACAAGATAGGCCTAGCCGTAAAGGCTGTTGTAACCTGACACTCTAAATTTGTGCGAAGCAGTTTCCGAATCCTCCGCGGTGAGGAAAACAATATTAGTCATACATACTTTTTGCTGTCAAATTATTTAAAGACCGTGTAAAGTGAATTTCAACATTTTCTTAAATAAACATTATAAATGTGATAATTGTAATGTTGTAAATGAGTAAAAAGTCTCAAAATTGTAGCTCAATTAATTTTGGAGTTATACATGAAACTCTGTATAAAGACATGTGTGTTTCAGGATTTTTTAGGCGTGTTTTAAACGGGACCGCGTTTCGTCACGCGGTCCTCATTAGTATAGCCCTACCCCCTGCTGCTCCAGTCATATAAATTGTTCTTCGCATGGGTGGAGCCGTTCACTCGCGAGTCGCAGATAGCATCAGATAGCAATAGCATAGATATTTTGTTCATTGTTAGCTAGCTAATCAATTATGCCTCGTTCCTGCATCTTCCCTGGATGTTTTAATGGTCAGGGCACCTGCTACTGACCGTCTCCCTCCTCAGCCTCCGGACACCGCCGCCGCCTTTCCTGTTTCTTTTCTTTCTTTCTTTCTTTTTTTTATTGCTAAGCCTGTGCCCTACAAGTTCACAAGCTCCTTTTTTGCTAAGAAAATGTGACAGGTCCATTGCATACTTAGTTATCAACGTGATTACTCTTTATTTTAATCCCTTATCTGGAGTTTTCTTTTGTTTTTTTCCCAAAAGTCAAGTGTTCGCTCCCTCCTCCCTCCTCCTCCTCTCCCTCGCTGAACAAGGAAACGTCTCAGGTTGTCACGAGAGAATTAAAGTCAGGTTTTAAGTTGCTACCCGAGTCCCATCAGATTTCCTGGTCTTCTGGTGTGTTGGACCAGCGCTCCATGGTTTTAATCACAAACACAGCCCCCACATGCGATGTGTCGGGTCGGACCGGTGTTCAGCCGCGCGAGTCCGCTCCTAAACACATAACAGCGGAGTTATGAATTATAGTTGCGTCCTCAACTTTAAAAATAAAACCAGAGTTGTTTTTGCACTAAAAACAGCGTAACTCTTGGAAAAAGGAGCAAACAGAGCAGGTTTACTGATGAACCTGTCTTCCTCCTCCACACACAGTTCAGCTCTGAGCGAGAGGGTCCTCCTCTGAGCTCTGAGCTGCAGACAAGCGCTGAAACCACGCCCACGCGCTGACACGCCCCCACCGTTCCAGACCCTGGAAAAATCATGTTTTTTCCTTATATTTGAGACTTAATTTTATAAGGAAAACAATGTTTTTAATCAGTCAGATTTATATGGGTGATTAATAACACATATTTATGCCATGTGACAAACTAAAAACACAAATTTAATTTCACTTTACACGGTCTTTAAAGCTAGAACAGCAAAAAAAATAATACCTCATCAAATCGCTTTCAAGACTTTTTAATACTTTTCAAGACCCTTAATTTTCCCAAAATTGATTTATCAACTTTTAATAACTTTCAAGACCCTGCATATACGTACCCGAACGGCAAGCGATTGAACTCATAACAGGTTCCCTGTAAGGCAAACCTGAGGAACTTCCTGTGATTGATGACAATCGGTATATGGAAATATGCGTCTCAGAGATCGATTTATACGAACCAGTCCACTGGCGTCACGTGCTCGAGAACGCGCTTCAACGTTAACATATGAAAAGGACGTTTCATGATGTATTTGTTAAATGTTGACAAATCTAGAATCGGCCTGAGTCCCCCTGATTTCTTGGGGACTTGGAAATATTTTAAATAAAAAACGTTCATTTCCTCGCCCGAGGGGACCCCAGAAATGACGTGTTTCGCCAACAGTTCCTGTAGTTCCAACTGCAGCACCTCGCCCGGTGTAGGAGATGCGAGTCTTGTCTCCAAAACTCCATTGAACCTGGGCGGCGTCTCTGCAAACTGCAGAGTGTCACCGTTCTGAATTAGACATCTTAGCCAGCTGTTTAAAGTGCAGGTCTGAAGCCAGACTGCACTGTGGTCTGTCAAAAGTGCGGCCAGAGCGTTCTGCCGCCTGAGAAGAAATAGCCTGGCCTCTACCGCCGCCAAGTGGACAAAGTCTGCATTGGCCCAAGGGAGACCAGTCTGAAAAGGGGCGTTTACTGGACGCCGCGTCACGGCTCCAGCACCGACACTCGTTTGAGTCGTGCGAGCATGAAAAACGTCTTTTATAAGGTTGATCAGTGACTGTACCTGCAGAATACTTCATTGGTAAGAGAGACGAAAAAGTCCTGGCTGGAACAACTGTGTCCAGACCAGGCTCATGTGGATTTACCGTTCTAAAGAGTGCAGAGGTTTGACTGACTCGTTTGTGTGGTTCAACGCTCTGTGACTGTAGGCCGTCAAGTGAGCGTGCCCTCACCGTCGTGTGGAGAGGCGTGCCGGTGGGGTTACAGGGAGGGCACCGAGTGCACCTGCAGCCCGGCTCTGTGTGTCATCATGCGGGAAGAAAACCATTTTCTGTGCATTACCAGAGTTTGGAGATGCGTTCACGAACCTCGGAAAAGAGGCAACCAGCGTGTCTGAATAAAAATTATTGTTTTGAATGACAGATTGTTTATTTTCAGTGAAACACATACTGTCGAACACACCTCCAGCACACGTCACTTCTTGTGCTGGTCTCTCCTCGCACCCTGGCATTGGCCGGCCCACGAAGGTTGCTGGCGCCTTTCCTCTGAAGCTCCCGGCCCTCTGGGAGTACTGGGACGGGTGCCCTCTCGACGGAGCTGGGGTCTGCAGCACGACGAAGGTCCGTGAAGGAGATGAATGTCGTTGCTGGCTACGGAACGCTCTGCTCCCTTGGGCGCACCGGCCCGCGTGCAGCACAAGGGTCTGCCCGAGGCGACACATGTTTTCGCACCTATTCGATTGCCTCGGAGGATAAATGCAGTTGATCGGACACAGTCTGATAGTGCGTCCCGAACAGACCCCGTGATGAAATCGGCCCCTCCAGGAACTGCTTCTTCACCTGGTCTGTCAGTCCCTGGACCTTCGTGACTGGAGCAAAGGATGAGACCGGAGCTCTCATCTTCAGCGGCTCGTCTGCTTTGGCCACCAGTAGGGAAAGGATGTCCGGGACACAAGGCCAGATTACCTATGCCTGGCTCCCAACCTTGGTGGCGAATCTTCCCCCCAAAAGTGATGAACACGCCTGCGTGGTGCCTTCAGGGACCTTCAGGCCACACGCGTTTGCTGCCCACCTGATCATGTCGGGTAGCGCGTTGGTCAAATTGACATGAGCGCCCTGCTCATCTGCGTCGGGTGGCGTCTGTCCTGCGTCCTCAGGAGACGGCGCGCGGCTGCTGCATGACACCGTGTCAGAAGGCTGGAAGGGTGCTGGGTCCGGTCCTTCGGACGAGAAGACTGGGCCCAGCTAAGGATGCGCGATATATACGATATACGTTAGAAATTTAGCCTACGATAGGGATCTGTCTTCTACCGGCTAACCGCAGAAAATCAGTTGTCCGATTTAATCTTTACTTTTTTTAGTTTAAAACTGTGCATATGTGGTGTTGAAGTGTACAATCAAAGTTGTCAGAGTTAATCGATACTTTTTTGTGTGTTGAAAACTAAGCTTAAGTGGTGTTAAAGTCTTTTCTTCGAGTGCTAAGTAGCGAAGCTATAAGCTAACTACGTCCGGCTTGCCGTAATTTGTCATATTCGGACGCATGCGCAAAACGCTGTGTTCCGTCGACCGAACGTTTTTTGTTTTTGTTTTTGTCGAAAGTTAAAGTAAGCGTTGGTCAGCTTTAGAGAAACTTGCCCTCTGATCTGTGAACAGAACGCTGTGTTGTGTGATTTTATTGCGAGACCCTCTGGTCAAAGCCACAGAGGAAACAACTGGTTGCCTTGTCAGTTCTCCTTAAAGCTGAAGGAACCCTCTAGAGGGTTGGAGGGTGAAGTGTTTTCAGTGTAAAATGTTGTCTGTTACTGTTAATTACAATATTGGAAACAGAGTTAACAACAAATTCTTTAGTTTAAAACTTATGGCTAAAACTACACAAGATATATTTTGCACTGTTTTGCACTACAAGAAAGAAACCTAATGCTCGAGTTGTTAATTATTTAAAAACTCTCTGAACCTAGTAGTGAAATTTTCTTAATAGAGATTATTTTGTGGTATCGCAGTTTTCAAAATAAATTATGGCAAAAGGACACCCTATGCTTTTTTTTTCATTCCTATTGCAAGTTTTATACCAAAAACATATTGCGATATATATCGTTATCGCCACCCTTCACAATACATATCGTGATATGAATTTTAGGCCATATCGCACATTCCTAGGCCCGGCGAGTCAGCCATGGCGGCTCCTCCGGCGGCCATGGCTGTTCCCTCGGTGGGGGGTAAGGCCGGTCCCGCGCACTCCAGAAGAGGTGGCAAGACGCGACAGCTAGCTCCTTCTGGCAGGTGAGTGAAGGGCGAGGCCAGTTCCGAACCTCCAGAAGAAGACGTGCCTGCCTCACTAGCTACCCCCGTGGACGCGTATTCCGCCAGCTGCACGTACCACGGGCTAGGCGCGGCGTACACCATCGGTTGAGCCTCCATTGCCACTTGGATAAAGAGGTCAAACCGACGCTCCTTTTTCTCCTCCGTCAGGAGCTGGCAGGCTGGGCAGGCGGGATGCTGGACCATGGCTTGCTGTGTGTGGTGGGCTCCAAGGCATGCCTCACAGAGGGGGTGTTTGTCCGCCGCCAGGATGAAGCCAAATTCACATCATGTGCATCTCTTGAAAGAGCGTTTGAAAAACATGTTTCTTGAAAAAATCTTTGTAGTGTTAGTCGTGAAACTTTTTTAGGGAGCAGTTTCTCAGTCAATGGCCGCTTATATAGTAGACCAAGGGTGTGGCCAATAGCAGGTGGGCGTGGACTAGAAGTCTTCAGTGTTGGCACGAAACGCAGGGATTAACCCAATAGGTGTGGCTTAAAGGGCAGAGCCTACATGAAATAGAACAGTCTGGCGCCGGGCAGGTTATTGTGCGACAGCGCGTTTGCGTACGCGGTCGTAAAATTTGAGCTTTGCGCATACATGCCCTAAGGGGATACGCTTGTACCTCTGCATAGTACGTGCGTACATCTCTGCGTATGGACATACGCAGACCTATACGGGAGCCTTTATTTGAAATACTATAGTTCAGAGCTCATTTAGCCGTGCTATGCGCCTTTAGAGGAACACAGAGAGGAAGTGCGACATTAATAAAGCAGCAGTTTATCATATTGCTAAAGATACGGTCCTTAACGGCTAACAAGATGGCTAACGCGTTAGCCGTCTTCTTCCACAGCTGAGACCGACTGTGTCTTTAGCGATATGATAAACTTCTGCTTTATTAATGCCTCCATCTCTCTCTGCTCCTCTCATAAAGCTCAGTACAGCTAAATAAGCTCGGACCCATGGTTTGTTTTAAGGAAGCAGACTTTTAAAAACACTCGATGTTGCCGTTTCACGGTTCCGAGTGGAGGCTCATTTTACTGCAGTTCACAAACATGCTGACTAACATGAAGGCACTAGGAGTGTAACGGTACGCTAAAATCACATTTCGGTTCGGTTCAACTACAAGGAGGGCTTGGTTCGGTTTATTTTCGGTTTATTTTCTGTACAAAAAAAAAGACAAAATAAAGACTTACAAAATGTTTATTTTGAAAATATGCCAAAAATATGTTTGTATTGTATTGTAGTAATAAATAAAAGTGACCCATTTGGATGATATTTTAAATAAACAGCATTCTACAATAAATAAAGTATATGAACAATAATAAAAATCTTAAAGCTCCACTGACATGTTCTTTTGACTTTTCAAAAAATGGCACAACATATATAAATATTAAGATAGACCTCTGACCGTTTTTGCTAAAATAATGTTAAATGAATGAAAATTTCTCTCAAAATAGTTTAAAATTAGCGCCGTTTTTTTAGACCGTAAATCCGGATCTTCCGGTCACGTGTCAGCATTCCCGTTTCTGACGTCACGTCCGATACTGAACTCTGCTCAAACGACAAAAATACTGAGTTTTCATGTGTTTTTTCACTACAGTTAGCAAGTTAAGCATATAAACACACGTTTCCGATCATTTTTATGCACTCAAAAGTAGTTTTTAGATGAAAATAGAGTGTTTTTAGGTGCGCTGGCGAAATTTACGAACGGACTTCCGGGTTGCGAATTTTTGGAAAAAACGAAAAAAATACTGAGTTTTCATGTGTTTTTTCACTACAGTTAGCAAGTTAAGCATATAAACACACGTTTCCGATCATTTTTATGCACTCAAAAGTAGTTTTTAGATGAAAATAGAGTGTTTTTAGGTGCGCTGGCGAAATTTACGGACGTGACGTCAGAAACAGGAATGCTCACGTGACCGGAAAATCCGGATTTACGGTCTAAAAAAACGGCGCTAATTTTAAACTATTTTGAGAGAAATTTTCATTCATTTAACATTATTTTAGCAAAAACGGTCAGAGGTCTATCTTAATATTTATATATGTTGTGCCATTTTTTGAAAAGTCAAAAGAACATGTCAGTGGAGCTTTAAGAAATGCAATAACAGTCAGAACAATAAGCAGCAACAGACTGTTTACAATCTAACTAATCAAGTTTTTGTCCAGTAGCAGCAGTGTGGCTGTATTTGTCCTCATTACAGGTAGTCCCCGAATTACGAGCGCTCTGATCTGCGAGGTTCCAGACTTACGAGCTGCGAATTTTTGGAAAAAACGAAAAAAATACTGAGTTTTCATGTGTTTTTTCACTACAGTTAGCAAGTTAAGCATATAAACACACGTTTCCGATCATTTTTATGCACTCAAAAGTAGTTTTTAGATGAAAATAGAGTGTTTTTAGGTGCGCTGGCGAAATTTACGAGCGGACTTCCGGGTTGAATTTTTGGAAAAAACGAAAAAAATACTGAGTTTTCATGTGTTTTTTCACTACAGTTAGCAAGTTAAGCATATAAACACACGTTTCCGATCATTTTTATGCACTCAAAAGTAGTTTTTAGATGAAAATAGAGTGTTTTTAGGTGCGCTGGCGAAATTTACGAGCGGACTTCCGGGTTGAATTTTTGGAAAAAACGAAAAAAATACTGAGTTTTCATGTGTTTTTTCACTACAGTTAGCAAGTTAAGCATATAAACACACGTTTCCGATCATTTTTATGCACTCAAAAGTAGTTTTTAGATGAAAATAGAGTGTTTTTAGGTGCGCTGGCGAAATTTACGAGCGGACTTCCGGGTTTACGAGAGAAATGGCGGCCGTTCCAAATTACGAGATTTCCGGTTTACGAGCGCCTCCTTGTGACGGATCTCGCTCGTAAATCGGGGAATACCTGTACTGTACTCACAACTTCTTGGACCTCCTCCTCCAAGTGGGACAGGTCCTGGAACAGTTCAGAGTTCAGTTCAGTCATCACACACTTCTTAGCTGCAGGTGATCTCTGGTGGATGTCTGTCCCTGAAGTGGACAAAGAGAGCAGCTACCTCTGTCCCAGACTTGTAATAAAACAAAGAGATAAAAAAACAAGTTAATAAGATTATGATTTTAAACAAAAAAGATTATTTAGATAATAATAATAAAATAACAATACCTCTTCTTGAACGGTTGAAGCTCTCACTCATCTCATCAGGGCTTTAATCAGCTCCAGGGCTTGTTGACAATACAGTTTTTTCATAAAGAGCTGAACTTTTTGAGTGATGGATGTCTCGTAGCGGTAGCGAGGATCAGTAACTTTAAAGCCTGCGCATAACAACATTCAGACTTAGATTCAGAACTCATACAGTTTGTGTTATTGCTCTGGACCGATCTTATTTACCTGAAGAAGTAGTTTAAATGCAGCTGTTGTTAGCGCTGTTTGTAACAGCTACGGTTTCTTCGTTCATGTTCCGATGACGTAGTTTCAAGCGCGTTCACGTTAGACGTGTTGTCTGCTGCAGAGTCGTCCACACACACAGCTTTGAATGTGCGCTCGTCTTAACAAGAAAGCCATAACGTTTCCAAACAGGAGACCGGAGCGAGCAGCTAATGGCTAATAATGTTGCGCGTGTTGCGTGATAATAGCTCCGTGCTGAAACGCGCCCAGGAAATTTTGTTCCGCGGTGCATATATTAACGTTCAATGAGTGAAAAAAATAACCGAAACGGTACAGAGGTGGACCGAACCGAACGTGTTGTACCGAAACGGTTCGGTACACCCACTACAACCATTACATGCCTAGAAGGCACCTTTCTATCTTATCAAGACACTCAAAGCTCTTTAAAACACAATCTGTATCCTCATTTACCCATTCATACAGCACTCTACTAGATCTGTAACAGGTTATCATAACGCTAAAGACACTGTCAATCTTAGCTGTGGAAGAAGACGGCTAACGCGTTAGCCATCTTGTTAGACGCTAAGGACAGTGTCTTTAGCGATATGATAAACTGCTGATTTATTAATGTCTCCACCTCTCTCTGATCCTCTCATAAAGCTCAGCACGGCTAAATGAGCTCGGACCTGTGGTTTGTTTTAAGGAAGCAGACTGTAAAAACACTCTGTTCTGCCGTTTCACGGTTCATGCTCCACTCCGCTGTTTAAATGGTGAAAAATATTTGTAGTTCCGACCTTTCGTCTGGACTATTTTCTGCATTGTCTACAAAAATAATTGTTCTGCCCTCATCTGACAATCTAAATCCAAACTAGCTCAGAAAGAACATTGTTTTTCCCCTCAGCAGCTAGCGGCTCTTCATATCTGCCATGTTTACTTGTTGTGCAAAAAGTCTCTGCCCACCTCCTGCAGGCAGGAAGGAGGGGGGCGCTGAGGGGCTGGGTTTGTGTTCAATGAAGGAGAAGGAGGGGGCGAGTGGGAGAAAGAAGGCAGCAGGAGGATTTTCAAGTATAAAACTTATATTGTTTGTATCGAGATAGTCTCTCCATACTTATCCACCTTATTCCTGGGGGGGTCACTGTAGAAGCGATTATGGGACTTACTTCCGTTTCACACCAGAAGTAGAAGTTCTGCACTAGCTCCTTCGTTGTTTACTTGCTAATCTGTACGCGTCGTTGAAGTTCTGTTTTCTGTTATGTCGAGCTAATATTTTCACGAAGATGTCCTTGCGGAGCTCGGGTACCTATTGCGCTGTTTGTGGCTGTACGAATAATCAGACAAAGCTGAATTTGTGGCTGCAACTAGTGTGTGTTGAACCCAAAACGCTGTACATGTGCTCGTTTCATTTTGTGGACAAAAAAAAAACAACTGAAGAAAACCTGCATCCTTCTTTGTGGCTGGGCTACGAGAAACCACCTGAAAAAAGACGCCGTATCCTCCAGAGGATCGAAAGCAGTGATGACACGAGAACTCCAGGTATGATTTCAGAGACAGCTTTTAGTTTTATGATTTTATGTAGTCAGACTTTCCTGGAGCTTATGGTGGTAAATACAGTGACAGGTAGGGATGTGCGGTATAACTGGTACACGGTATAAACAATATAAATTTAGCCTACGATAGAGATCTGCCTTCTACCGGCTAACCGCAGAAAATCACAGTTGTCCGATTTAATCTTTACTTTTTTTAGTTTAAAACTGTGCATAAGTGGTGTTGAAGTGTACAATCAAAGTTGTCAGAGTTAATCGATACTTTTTTGTGTTGAAAACTGTGCGTAAGTGATGTTAAAAGTATTTTCTTCGAGTGCTAAGCTACAAGCTAACTTCGTCCGGCTTGTGTTGCCATATTCGGACGCATGCGCAAAACGCTGCGTTCCGTCGAGTTTTTTTGTTGTTGTCGAAAGTTAAAGTAAGCGTTGGTCAGCTTTAAATTAGAGTTGTCAGATTTAATCTAAACTTTTTTAGTTTAAAACTGCATAAGTGGTGTTAAAGTCTTTTCTTCGAGTGCTAAGTATTGAAGCTATATGCTAACTTCGTCCGGCTTGCCGTAGTTTTGCCTTATTCGGACGCAT
>JBBPBX010072233.1:5453-18116 GCA_038048925.1 Garcialebias charrua
TACATGTCATGAATGAATGAATGAATGAATATATAAATATGCCCCCAAGGCCTCCTTCAAGCCAACAGAATGGCCTCATATACATACCAATGGATCGAAAAATGCTAATTCAATTAGTCATTTGACTAACTCCCCTAGGAACTGCAGTTAGAATAGCCAAATGGCTCAAACTAGGGTCATGCAGGTGTTATGGAGCAGATACCCTCTCAAGAGGACCTCTTTTGGTATCAGAATGGAGCCTGAACCCAAGGATCGTGGAACAGGTTTGGTCACGATTTGGAAAAGCCTCTGTGGACTTGTTCGCCTTCAGGACTAGCTCACACTGTGACCTTTATTTTTCCTTGAAGGAAACAGATGCTCCATTGGGTATGGATGCTCTGGCACATGATTGGCCTGCAAGGGTACTTTACTATGCCTTTCCACCTGTCCCTCTGATCAGGGCGACATTGGAACGGGTACGTCAGGGAGGTCTCTCCCTGGTTCTCATAGCCCCCAGGTGGCCACAGAAGCCGTGGTTCCCAGAAATAGTCTCAATGCTATCTGGGTTACCATGGCAACTGCCTTCTCACAGGGATCTTCTGACTCAGGCGCATGGGCAGCTGTTGCACCCACGCCCAGAGTTATGGCAACTTTCAGCCTGGCCTCTGAGGGGATCTGGCTGAGAACCCGGGGCTTTGGTTGCTTTGTTCCAAATTCATATGTCCACTGGAAACATCACGTTGGTGTTTGTGACGTCTGGCATTTTTTCCTCTTAGCATGTGCTTTCTGCACTCCCTGTAGGAAGTAGCTGGGAGATGCCTGTCCTTTAGGACAGATGCTCTCACATGCACTTTGCTGAGCATTTCAAGGGCGTGAATGGATTGCGTTCCCATAGCAAGTATGTTGCACCGAGAGACCAACTGAAAGGGAACTGAAAGTTATGCACCATAACTCATGTTCCCTGAAGGAAGGGAACGAGGTGCAACATATCTGGCCCTTTCAATGCTGAAAGCTCAGTGAAGTGCAATTTTGGAGAAAGATGGAGGGGCGCAGGCCGCTTAAGTACCCAGAGCGCGCGCGCGCCCCGCGCTCTGGGTACTTAAGCGGCCCCTAGCCGTAAAGGCGTGAGTATATTCCTTCAGGTAATCGCGCGAGGGCACAATTCCCATAGCAAGTATGTTGCACCTCGTTCCCTTCCTTCAGGGAACATGAGTTACGGTGCATAACTTTCAGGTCGTCATGGTGGTGGATTATTAACAATGCAGGTGATCCCCGACTTACAAACGAGTTCCATTCCTATGCCCGTTTGTAATACGAAAATCGATGTAAGTCGGAAAACAGATGAGCCGGCACTTATACACGTACATGTACGATACAAAACAGTTACCAAGTTACAAAGCACTTCGCCTATCCTAACATAGTACCCTATATAATTATCCAAAAACACATGCAGTACATTTGGAGACAAAATAAAAAGATAATTTCTTACTTTGAGCTGGTCAAGCCTGTCTCCGTCTTTTTGCATGTTAGCTCGTTGCAAGTTCGAGCTCTGCAGCTTCGTGCTGCTTCACGCGGTCCAAAGTGTTTACAGGAAGGACTGTTAGCATGTTAACTCCATACATAATGAAGGGAAAAAGAGTGAATAACTTACTGGGAGCCATTTCTCTGCGATGTCCATCTGGCTGTGCGCGTTAGCATTTTAGCCCCTCCAATAGCTGTGCGCGTTAGCATGTTAGCCCCTCCAAATGGTTGCCGCAGCTGTTTCTCCTCGTTTTAGCATGTTAGCTCGGTGTCCATCCAACATCTGAGGCTGCCAAGCGGACATCGAGGCGAGCTCCGCCGCCCGTCAGCTCCGTGTCCCCGTTGGGGCGTTAGCCTCCACCCGTCCATCCTACAGCTAGGCTTGTTAGCATGTTATCTCGTTGCTCCTCTGGTCCAGCTCGCTGTCTGCTGCTTCACGCGGTCCACAGCGTCGTTTTCCTTCGTCCATCCGTTCCTCCGCAAAACCGCTGTTCAGCTCCCAGCTCATGTATCCGAGCGTAGCAACCTCTGATCAGACATCGTCCGTCCGAAGCCGGCTGTCGGGGCCGGAGCTAACTGGCTAAACTGGCGGGCATTGCCAAAAACTGGCAGAAACTGTCAGAAACTGCCAGAAACTTCGTAAATCGGCTTAAAAAAAAACAAACTTTATTTATAAACCCATTTAAAACAACCACAGCTGTAACAAAGTGCTGTACACATGAAATCAAGAACATTTAAAGACATAATTTTTTTATTTCATATTTTTATTAATATGATACGTTCGTAAAGTCGGATTGCCGTAAGTCGAGATCGCGTAAGTTGAGGACTACCTGTATTCGAATCAAATTTTGACTGTAAACAACCGCCCATCTCGGTTTCCTTATCTAGCTTTGAGCTGATTGTCTTTGAACTCGGCCACTCGCCTGCGATTTTACGCGCACTCGTCTACCGTCCACCTCGATCTAAGGATTTCATCAATTAATTTTCTGATTTCTTGGCTGAAATCACATCAAAATATGATCGTGTTGTCATTATTGGGTATTTTTATTTGCATGTGTGCTGTCATGAGAAACCCTTGGTTAAGGACTTTTTAGATTTATTAGACTCATTTAATCTAAATCAGCATATAAACGGTCCCACCCAAGAGCGTGGACATACACTGGACCTTGTTTTAAGTCGTGATATGACTGTTACTAATCTTGAAATTGGTGACAATGTGTTTTCAGACCACATGCCAGTCCAGTTTGAGTTCACCCTCCCCCATCTAACTCATAAGCCGTGCATTCCTGCCGTGCATTCCTGCCGTGCACGTCGCAGCCTAGCCATTAACCATTTCACTGCCACACGTTTCACAAATGTTTACAACTCTTAAATGATAATTCAGCCCTCCACCACTGAGGAGCTGACATCCCAGTTCAACTCTGTCTGCTTAAAGGCTCTGGATCATGTTGTTCCTGTTAAAACTAGAAAATCAAAACTTAGAGCAGAACCTTGGCTGAATTACATCACCAAGAACGTTAGGCAGCAGTGCAGGAGGGCGGAGCACAAATGGAGAAAAGACAGACTGCAGGTCTCTTTTCAAATACTAAAAGAGAGTTGGCATCGTTATCAGAAAGCAATAAAACTGCTAAATCTCAATACTTTTCTGAGATCATTACCTCAAATTCTCACAATCCACAAGTTTTTTTCTCTACCCTAAACTCTGTTCTCCACCTCACTGAACCATCACCTCTGGAAGCCTCGACTTTGCGAGAACTTCCTACATTTCTTTTTACTTTGTAGAAAAAAATTGCGACCACCTCTCTTTTCCCCTCCAACTCATGATCCATCCATCTCACCTCAATCTGTAGCTGTATTTGGCCATTTTGAACCAATCTCTCTGTCTTCTCTAGAGCAGGTCATGTGCAACTTGAAACCGTCTGGTTCTCCCTTTGATGTGGTTCCCCTTCGGCTACTAAATGAGTTTTTTTTTCTACTCTAGGTCCTTCCATTCTTGCTATTGTGAATAGCAGTTTAACCACTGGCGTGGTACCAGAAATCTTTAAAAATGCTGCTGTTCAACCTCTCCTGAAAAAAAAAAAACTTTAAAAAAAAGACTGTGTCAAATCACGTCTGCGAGATCTAATGTCTTAATGTCTTGTGAAGGATACCCAGACCTGTTGTAATGTGGGAAACCCAGATAACACATACTGAGAGGAAAACAGAACTAAACTCAGGATATAACTGAAAAGGTTTATTTACAGTGGAGGTCCGGTAATATTTTACAAGCAGGAGCTGGAGTTGGGAAACAGAGTAGAATGATTAATTCCTGGAGGGTAAGGTCAGGCAGCAGATAATCTGAATTTCTTACAGTTTTAGGAGCCAGGGCAGCAGGATGAGAAGGCTGAGGGTTTTTCCAAGATAGGAGGTCTAGGCTGGTTGAAGAGGCAAATGGTGGATGACATGAGCACTTCTGAGGACTGAGAGCAGCAGGTGAGTACCATATAGGAGGCTCTGAATTTTGTCAGGTTAGAAGGGCATGTCCAGGACATCATGCTCTGGAAACACAAAGGCAAAAACACAAGGTAAGTACTTAAATATCTTAGTGCATCAAACATCTGGTATGTATGGTAGGATAATGCTCCAGCAATGACTAGAGCTCATCTGAAGCCTTAAGTAGACCTGGCACCAATTCGGGAAATGGCCTCTAGCTGTGTCTGCTCACCAGTGCTACCCTTGCACTCAGAAACCTGGTGGAGATATGCTGAAAAAAACAAAAACAAACTATAAGACCTTTAGCTTTGTAAAGTTTGATATTTAGATCAAAGTCCTTTGGAAAAAGTTTCTTTGAACAGACAAGGCCGGCTAAGAGATTTCTGGTCATTCTGCACAACAGCATTTTTGTTTTGCAGCCACAGGACCTAGGCACCTTGCAGTCATTGATACAACTGTCAACAAGCAATAAAGAGGTCTGAAACATTCCAAAACTTCATAGATACTTAACGTTAAAATATCACATCATTCTTTTTAGTTCATTTAACCAAACAAAGCACAAACTTGTTGCTCACTTGATAGATAACTAAGTCCTCAGGTATTAATTCAGTCAACTCCAGTTTGCATCTCCAGCATTGTTCATCACCCTCCGTAGTAAAGCTAATTTGGTGTCCAATAAGTTTGGAACTGAAATAACCTGTTTGCTTGGTTTGACACAGTACTGACCTGTACATGTACCTGTATGTGATGTTGATATGATGAAATGTATCTGCTAAAGACTAATAAATACTGACATATTGTCGCTGTTTTTGTTTTATAACATGCAGGGTCAATGCTGATGGGAACATTGTGCAGTGAACCCTGCACTGATGCATCTTTTTCAGATATGGTAAGTCTAAATCATTTTCATTTTTTCCAGTGCATGTCAAGAAGTGGTTTTACATCTATTTTCTGTGTACCAATAATCTGTGGTTCTATTTCATCCCTCCTGACCGCCAGAGGCGGTGCTTAGCAATGAATGATCATTCTTGTGCATGCGCAGGTTGAGCACAAATGACAACAAAGTCACCCCGTGACCTGCCGGGGACCCACGTGACTCTATATAGGCACGGGGCACCTGGCATACGATCCCTTTGTTCTTCTCGCGCGCAGGTTTGTTGAGTACAGGCGTGTGGTCGTGTGAAACTGGTTGCTTCTGTGTGAACCACTTCTTTCCTAAGCTGCTTGTTGCTGGTAGCCACGTGACCGAGTTTGGTCGAAGCTGCGGGTAAGTCTCACCCTCCAAGGGCTGCACAAGCTGTTTTCACCTTTTACCAGATCTGTGACAACTGGTAAGTTCTGCTTTTTTGACTCTCCGGTGGCGTTTCTGCTCGTGTTGAGTTTTATATTGCATGTTTATTCAACTCTCCGGTGGCGTTTCTGCCCGCAGTGAGTTAATTTTCCGTTCTAGTCGTTTATCTGACTCACCTATAGCGTTTTTGCTTGTGTTGAGTTTTCTATTGCTTGTTTTTTCAACTCTCCGGTGGCGTTTCTTCCCGCATTGAGTTAATTTTCCATTCTAGTCGTTTATCTGACTCACCTGTAGCGTTTTTGCTACTGTTGAGTTTTCTATTGCTTGTTTATTCAACTCTCCGGTGGCGTTTCTGCCTGTATTGAGTTAATTTTACGTTCTACTCGCTTTATCTGACCTGTAGCACTTTCGCTCGCATTGAGATTTTTCTTTTGGCTGTTTATTTCAACTCACCAGTGGCGTTTTCTGCTCGTGCTGAGAAATCTGCACCTTGCTGGCCGAGGGAGCTATAGTGCCTGTGGACCACCTGTTGGATCCAGGGGACTTTTATTCCATGCATTTTCTAGTTCCGCGAGATACACGATTAGTGTTCCAGCATGTGGGACGCTTGGGCTTGCAGGTGAACATGGAGAAAAGCAATCTGACTCCCTCACAGGTAGGGGTCGAACGAGTACATAATTTTTAAACTCAACATTATCATAATAATACTCGAGTAGAGCTCAAATAGTTGATGATGTCAGAGGATCTCAAGATGCAAAAAATAATTAACTAATTAAAACCAAAAAAAGAGTAATTTATTATTTACAAAAAAGGACCAACAAACATTGGGGTCATGTATTAGGCTCCTACCATTTATGTTACAGCAAATAAGTCACAGGAAACCCAAAACTGTTATTCATTATTATTAAAGGACAACACCCACCGTGACAGTAACAATTCACCATACTGTATTGGACAATTACTGTAGTAGAATATGATGTCTATTTTCATTTTCGCATTTGGGCCAGGCGAATGTAAAAAAACAAACAAAAAACAACGGAGTCCCGGAAACATCCGTAAACCCGGCCCAAGATTGCCGAAGTCCGGAATGACATAAATAAAGGATTCAGTCAGAAGGCAGGAGTGAGTTTGCGATGGAGGTTTATGAGAGTGAGAGTTAAAACTGCAGTTAAACTATACGTGGATGCGCAATATCTAAATATTTCCTGGTGCAGTTGTGGGTACAGCTGGACCAGCGCTCTGTTTTTATTTATTTTTTAGAACTTTTTAATAAGATATAACACAGCTGCGGTTAAAGCTGTCGACTGCCTTTTAATTCTGTACTCCCGACCTGTCACGGGGAGATAATAAAAAGCCAGCCGGCAGCTTCATGAGGAAATTAATGAATTTGTCCCGAGCGAGCAAATTAAACTGGTGTCCCACGTGGATGCGCAATCTCTAAATATTTTCTGATACAGTTGTGGGTTCAGGACCAGCGCTCTGTTTTTATTTATTTTTTAGAACTTTTTAATAAGATATAACACCGCTGCGGTTAAAGCTGTCGGTTGCATTTTAATTCTGTACCCCCGACCTGTCACTGTTTTGATTGACAGGTCACGGGGAGAGAATAAAAAGCCAGCCGGCTTCATAAGGAAATTAATTAATTTGTCGTGAGCGAGCGAATTAAACTAGTGGATGCGCGATCTCTAAATATTTCCTGGTGCAATGGTGGGTACAGCTGGACCAGCGCTCTGTTTTTATTTATTTTTTAGAACTTTTTAATAAGATATAACACCGCTGCGATAATGAAGCTACGTTGATGCATGCTTGTTATAACTCCGCATGCATTCAAGGCGGATACTTCAGTGACGTCAATGCCCATATATGGAGAGGGGCAGATTTTCCCGGAGCTGCGGCTAAAATCTGCTATAAATCATGAAATAACACATTTAGCGTTATTTCTCTACAATATAAATAAACACTCCTGTTTCATTATTTAATTAACTACTAAATATTAATGGCGATGCATTTTGAAAACATGGTGGGTCATGGACTTTAAGCTGCAAAAGTGAAAAAAAAAGTGTGGCACGTCAAAAACGAAACAAAAAACAGTGGGGCGATTGACCACCCCGCACCACCGCCTGTGGTGTTGCACATTAGGTTTAGTTTTAGAGATTAATTTGTATGTTAATAGGTTTTTATAGGTTTAGAGATTAATATTTTTTGCCTTTCATTTGTGAAAAAAGGTCAGAGGAAGCTCGTTCTGGTTCGATCGATTGGACCCGGTGTTACACCACATTCTGTGACCTGCAACAGTTCATGCAACACTACCCCCTATGGTCATAATATATGGCGGTCACAGAATATGGTGTAACATCGGTTCGTAACGCTCTCCAAAAAGGAAGTTGATTCATTTTCAGTTCTGTAACTGCGGCGTGATGACGTCACTACGACTACTCGACTCGAAATTAAAAAACTCCATAGAGGTCCAAGTAATCGATGTGTCGACTACTCAAGTAGTCTGTTAAAGCCCTACTTACAGTAGACCATCTTTCTGGGCATTGCCATGGACTCTATCTCACTAACCGTGTTTCCATCTATTTTCAATTCGAATTATGAACGAATTTTTGAAAATTTGCAATTATGTAAATAAAAATTAATGCGAATCAGAAGTGTTTCCATCAACTGGCTAGGAGCGAATCCACCAGGCCACGCAAAGCGGCATTACGTCAGACATCAGAGTTACGCATGTCTAGAGTAAACAGGAAGTAGCGGTTGAAAACAGGAGCCGAACCACACATCTCGGCAAAATGGAGAGAATATTTCAGGAATGTGTTGCTATCGGGCAAGTTGTATTTATTCTGTCATGCCAACTAGTTTTAGCGATGTTACAACGGAAACAGCTGATCAGTCACATGACGTGAATGTTCGCTACGTCAGAACTGAGTCGGCAATCTGTTTCCATCTCTCGTTTTGCGCATCAGCTCTGTTTCGAAAAACCCAAAAACCACCTCAAGCGAGCATATCAACTTTTTTGCAAATTAGAGGAAGTTAATTCGAATCGCTCCATTTCCATTCACCTTTTCTGATGCGATACTTCAAAATGCGCATCAAGAAACCTTGATGGAAACATGGTTAATGACTGCTTGCCCGTCACCCCGGCGGGTCGACGGTATATTGAACATGCTCCCCGACTTCAGGCGCAACATGGCACCGCCTCTGGTGCAATATCTTCGACTTCTAAGGATGCTTACATCCGTATCCGCCGTGGTGCCCTTGGGGCTGCTGTCATTACAGCCCCTTCAGATGTGGCTGAATGGCTTGAATTTAGACTCCTCACGGCACACTCATCGTTTCAGACAACTTCGGGTGGGCTCTCAGTGTCTCCAGTCTCTGTCCCAATGGAGGTTGAGGATGTTTATGACAGCGGGGGTCCCGCCCGGTTCCCTCCCGTGCCACCGGGAAGGTTTGTGTACCGATGCATCCTCCACAGGCTGGGGTGCCCCCTGGCGGGGTCACATGGCACAGGGGACATGGTCCTAGCAGCAAAGCATGGAGCACATCAATGTCCTGGAATTACAAGCTGTGCTTCTGGCCCTTCTGAGCTTTCTTCCAAGCTTTCAGGGGAAGCATGTGCTGGTGAGGTCAGACAACACCACTGTGGTTTTTCACATCAACCACCAGGGGGGAACCAGGTCAAGGAAAGTGTTGCGCTTGACTCGACGTCTTCTGACCTAGACTGTTCCATGCTTGGCCAGCCTCCGAGCAGCCTACATCCCGGGGCTACAGAACGTGCCGGCAGGTTTTCTATCTCGTCAGAAGCTGCTCCCCGGAGAGTCGAAACTTCACCAAGAGGTGGTGGAGAGGATCTGGAGGCTCTATGGCAGAGTGGACGTGGACCTCTTTGCCTCAAGGGTCGCATTTCACTGCCCCCTTTTGGTTCTCCTTGGACGACGGCAGCCCTCTGGGTCACAATGTGCTGGTACACGACTGGCCCCGGACCCTCCTTTATGCTTTTCCACCATTCAGCCTAATTTTTCAGACCCTCCTACAGGTTCGTCAGGAAGGGCACAATGTTCTGCTGGTGGCTCCCTTCTGGCCAGCAAGGACTTGGTTCCCTCTACTGCGCGAGCTCAGCTCCGGCTCACCGATGCGTCTCCCCTCCAGGAGGGATCTTCTTTCCCAGATGGACGATCGGATTTTGCACCCCAAACCAGACCGACTCTAACTCTGGGTCTGGCCCCTGTAGAACCGGGGCCCATTTTTCAGGATACACCGGGTCAGTGGGACGTACAATGACTAATGCGTGGACGCCGTCCATGCGGGTCATCTATGCTAATAAGTGGACGACTTTTGTGACCTGGTACCGCGATAAAGGGCCGGATCTGGTGTAATGTTCAGTCTCTGACATACTGACCTCCCTGCAAGCATTACTGGATCGAAGACGGTCCACATCTACCTTGAAGGTATATGTGGCTACCATTTCCTGTTGGCATATCGGCCTGAATGGTTGTTCGGTGGGCAGAGACAAGGACGTTGCACTGTTTTTGAGAGGTACTCGGCATTTGCACCCACCCAACCGCCCTATGGCACCAGCATGGGACCTTTCTCTGGTGCTTGAGGCTCTTCCGTCCCTCCCATTTGAACCGCTGGCATCTGTGGACCTCAAATGACTCTCACTGAAGACAGCATTCCTTTTGGCGATGGTTTCCGCAAAACGTGTGGGGAAATTGCAGGCTCTCTCGATAGCCGAGCCCTGTTGCTGGTGGAACCCTGATGGCTCAGGTGTCACGCTGTGGCCTGATGTAGCATTTATGCCTAAAGTGTCCCTGCAGCAGGTAGGACCCAACCGTTCCATCTTGCCCGGTTTGATACCGGAGGTTCTTCTGAACATCTGTGCCCTGTTCGTGCCCTTGAGGCATATATCGATGCTACGGCACCCTTCCGGAGGACAAATTGCCTTTTCATTTGCTACGCTGGCTCACGGAAAGGTCAGGCAGTTTCTAAGCAGCGACTGGCACACTGGGTTGTGGATTTGATCTCCAAGGCTTATGCCTTGCAGGACTGACCACTGCCAGCGGGAGTAAAGTGCCATTCTACGAGGGGCATGTCGACCTCGTTTGTTGCCATGACAGAGGTACCGTTGGACATTATATGCCACACGGCCTCCTGAACATCACTGAGTACCTTTACTCAGTTTTACAGGGTGAATGTGGCTACGCCCCATCCCCTGCAAGGAGTTCTGGAGCAACATACCTCTCCGTCACATTAAGGTGATTGACGTGGTAGTCGTTCCTTGAACGTTGCCGATTCCTCGTGACCATGTTGGCATACGCCATCCAGTGCTAAGCACCGCCTCTGGCAGTCAGGAGGGATGAAATAGAACAAAAGTTACTACTGTAACTACGGTTCTATGAATCCCGGATGACCGCCAGTGTGCTTGGTCCCTTGGAATCCTTGCTTCCCGAGAAGTTTGAGCGATCAAATGCCAGGTGCCTTGTGCCTATATAGAGTCACGTGGGTCCCCGGCAGGTCACGGGGTGACTTTGTTGTCATTTGTGCTCAACCTGCGCATGCGCAAGAATGATCATTCAGTGCTAAGCACCGCCTCTGGCGGTCATCCGGGATTCATAGAACCGTAGTTGCAGTAGTAGGTGTATTTGTATTTTAGGTGTATTTGCTAACGTTTTGAGTGATCATTCCGTAATAGCAGCTCTTAGATCTACTACACTTCCACCTGCTAAGCACAGAATAATCCAAAAAAGGGATTTGAAACGTTTCAGTGAACAGTCATTCCTTTGGGATCTATCACACTTTGACTAGCAACGTATCCTACAAATCAATGACGTGAACACCGCTTGGAACTATTTTCATAATACCCTGATGCATGCTCAATAATCCAGGTAGAAAAATCCAAAAAAGCTAAGTCTGGTCCTCTGGACATTCAAAAAACAAAACAAAACAAAGCAAAAAAAAAACTGTAGAAACGTTTCGTCTTTTGTCCGAAAGACTTCCTCAGTCTGAGAAGCTGTGTTCAGCTCAGTCTTATAAATAGCACCCTCCCACAGTGGATCAACCAGTTGGCTGAGGCTTCCGGGTTCAACTGTCCCCCACTTACAATGCTGTTATTGCTAGTATCACTCAGCCCTCTGTGAATAGCAAACAACCATCAGGGTGTTAACGATCCATCGTCAGGCTGATGGTCCTCCTTGATCATGTGAGCAGCTGGTTTCGGCTGTCATCAGCCAACTGGTTGATCCACTGTGGGAGGGTGCTATTTATAAGACTGAGCTGAACACAGCTTCTCAGACTGAGGAAGTCTTTCGGACGAAAGACGAAACGTTTCTACAGTTTTTTTTGCTTTGTTTTGTTTTGTTTTTTGAATGTCCAAAGGACCAGACTTAGCTTTTTTGGGGTATTTTCATAATAGTTTCATTTACTTTGTAAACAAACACGCTCCTTTCCGGCAGTTCAGGATAAAGGGCCGAGACAGCCCCTGGTTTACTCCTGAATTAGCTGATCTCCTGCACTGGAGAGATCATCTTTGGGCCGTAGCAAGAAAATCACACTCAGACACTGATTGGTTGAAATTTCGGCAGCTAATAATAATAAATGCCATTAAAGCCGCAAAACGTAACTACTTCTTATCTCAGACCTCCAAAAATCTAAATGATCCAAAAAATTCTGGAAAACCATTAAATCTCTCTCAGGCACCCCCAATCATCTGACCTCCCATCACAATTTCTTGTTGACTCTGTTCCTGTGTCAAATAAGCACGAGATCCTGAACTGTTTCAATAAACATTTTGTTGCTTCTAGTTCATTATTTGACACAGTTACAAACGGAAAATCAGCCACTTTATCTAATAATCAAACTTCTACAAATCAAATCCCTCCTACAAGTCAACCATCTGTTAATCACACCTTCTCTTTTTCTCCGTTCTCAGTCAGTGAGGTAAATAAACTGTTAAATGATCTTGATCCTAAAAAAATCTGCAGGTCCAGATGAACTTCCACCTTATTTCTTAAGGCTGGCTGCTCATATCATCACAGTCCCTGTGACCCACATCTTTAATCTGTCCATAAGCCAAAACACCATTCCGGATGCTTGGAAAACAGCCTTTGTTCTTCCTTTGCTGAAGGGAGGTGACCCCACCTCACTGAACAATTATCGACCGATCTCTAAACTCTGCATCTTAGCCAAGGTTCTAGAAAAACTGATAAACTCTCAGATCAAAAATTATCTGGACTCATTTAACATCTTACCTCTTCATCAATCTGGTTTCAGGAAAAAACACAGCACAACAACTGCTTCTCTGAAGGTTCTGAATGATGTTGTTGAAGCATTGGATGCTAAGGACTATTGTGCTGCACTTTTCTTAGACCTGTCTAAAGCTTTTGACACTGTGGATCATAACATCC
>JBBPBX010072234.1:0-18116 GCA_038048925.1 Garcialebias charrua
TATAGGTTGAAAAAGATTTGCAAGTCATTGTATTCTGTTTTTATTTGCGATTTCCACAACGTGCCAACTTTTCTGGTTTTGGGCTTGTATATATATATATATATATATATATATATATATATATATATATGATTGATGATGCTTTTCCATATTTATAAGCTGTCTATAAAAATAGGTACTAATGCACCCATATATCATCAGAGAGGCAGCTGAAACTGAAAAAATAAAACCAAACTACTGTGCCCCCGTCAATGCTAAAAAAGCAATAGTAGCAAAAGACAATGCAGTTCATTCAACCTCTATTTTTATAGGTTAGTCTCATTGAGTCATGAGGACTCATTTACAAGAGACCTGTTTTAACAAAGAACACAGATGAGGTACAGACACCAATAGACAATTATATAAAAAACATATTAAATGAAAAAGCAAACAAAATATTTATATAAATGAAACAAAGCACAGCTATATTATAAAGCAGTGTAAATGCTAAAAACAGGAACATGTCTGTGCTGGGTTTTACCATGAACTTAGCAGTTGTTTAAAATCCCTTAGCGAGGTGAAGGTCGAGAGCTTCAGTTCTTTTTGCGAGGTGTTCCAGGTTACAGGAGCAGAGTAAGAGAAGCCCTTTTTGCCTTGTTTGGTGTGCACTGAGGGTGCACTGCAAGTAATTATGTCCTGGCAGTCTATTCTGGGTGGGTGGCCTTGGAAAGTGTAATTCATTTTAATTCATTTATGCATGTGGGATTGATCTGATGTGGTAGGGGAGGGTGTGAAGAGTTTTTGTTTTTCTGTCCTTTGTGTTTTGTATGTTCAACATGAAAAAAAATGCATAAAAAGACTTTGATTCCAAAAGAAATCCAAGGCTGCCACCACCACAAATTTGTACTCCGACCACTCATATCACAAACACCAGAACCTTGGACAGCACAGAATAGGTTTGGTAATGTGAACAACGCCAGTCCAAGAGAGAGTGGAGAGGATGTTTGATACAATGGACAGCACTAGACCAGGAGACAGGAGATTAGATTTGGTACAATGGACAGCACCAGAACAGGAGACAGCACAGAAGAGGTTTGGTCAAATGGACAGCGCCAGACCAGGAGACAGCAGAGAGGACGTTTGGTACAATGGATAGCACCAGACCAGGAGACAGCAAAGAGGAAAGGTTTGGTAAAATTTACAGTGCCAGACCAGAGGAGGGCACAGAAAAGGTTTGGTAACATGGACAGTGCCAGCCCAGGAGACAGCAGAGAGGACATTTGGTAAATTAGATAGCGCTGGAACAGCTCAGAAGAGGTTTGGTACCATTGACAGCACCAGACCAGGAGACAGTGGAGAGAAAGTTTGGTACCATGGACAGCGTCAGACTAAGGGACGGTGGTGAGGAGGGTCTGTAAAATGGACTGCACCAGACCAGGAGACAGTGGAGACAAGGTTTGGTGCCATGGACGGCACCAGACCAGGGGACAGTGGAGAGGATGTTTGGTACCATCGACAGCGCCAGACCAGGAGACAGTGGAGAAAAGGTTTGGTGGCATGGACAGCGCCAGGCAAGGATACAGCACAGAGGTTTGGTACTATAGACAGCGTCAGGCTAGGGGACTGTGGAGAAAAGGTTTGATACCATGGACAGCGTCAGGCTAGGGGACTGTGGAGAAAAGGTTTGATACCATGGACAGCATCAGACATGGGGACAGCAAAGAGGTTTGGTCCCATGGACAGCGTCAGACCCCAGCACAGAGGTGTGGTCCCATGGACAGCGTCAGACCCCAGCACAGAGGTGTGGTCCCATGGACAGCGTCAGACCCCAGCACAGAGGTGTGATGGACAGCGTCAGACCCCAGCTGTGGTCCCATGGACAGCGTCAGACCCCAGCACAGAGGTGTGGTCCCATGGACAGCGTCAGACCCCAGCACAGAGGTGTGGTCCCATGGACAGCGTCAGACCCCAGCACAGAGGTGTGGTACCATGGACAGCGTCAGACCCCAGCACAGAGGTGTGGTACCATGGACAGCGTCAGACCCCAGCACAGAGAGGTGTGGTACCATGGACACCACAGAGGTGTGGTACCATGGACACCACAGAGGTGTGGTACCATGGACACCACAGAGGTGTGGTACCATGGACACCACAGAGGTGTGGTACCATGGGACACCACAGAGGTGTGGTACCAGGGACACCACAGAGGTGTGGTACCAGGGACACCACAGAGGTGTGGTACCAGGGACACCACAGAGGTGTGGTACCAGGGACACCACAGAGGTGTGGTACCAGGGACACCACAGAGGTGTGGTACCAGGGACACCACAGAGGTGTGGTACCAGGGACACCACAGAGGTGTGGTACCAGGGACACCACAGAGGTGTGGTACCAGGGACACCACAGAGGTGTGGTACCAGGGACACCACAGAGGTGTGGTACCAGGGACACCACAGAGGTGTGGTACCAGGGACACCACAGAGGTGTGGTACCAGGGACACCACAGAGGTGTGGTACCAGGGACACCACAGAGGTGTGGTACCAGGGACACCACAGAGGTTTGGTACCAGGGACACCACAGAGGTTTGGTACCAGGGACACCACAGAGGTTTGGTACCAGGGACACCACAGAGGTTTGGTACCAGGGACACCACAGAGGTTTGGTACCAGGGACACCACAGAGGTTTGGTACCAGGGACACCACAGAGGTTTGGTACCAGGGACAGCACCAGACCCAGGGACAGCACAGAGGTTTGGTGCCAGGGACAGCGTCAGACACGGATACAGCAAGAGGTGTGGTAACATGGACAGCGTCAAACCCGGATACAGCACAGAGGTGTGGTACCATGGACAGCATCAGACCCGATACAGCACAGAGGCGTGGTACAATGGACAGCGTCAGACCAGGGGACTGTGGGGAGAAAGTTTGGTGCCATGGACAGCGTCAGACTAAGGGACGGTGGGGAGGTGGTTCTGTAAAATGGACAGCACCAGACCAGGAGACAGTGGAGACAAGGTTTGGTGCCATGGACGGCACCAGACCAGGAGACAGTGGAGAAAATGTTTGGTACCATGAACAGCGCCAGGCAAGGATACAGCACAGAGGTTTGATACTATAGACAGCGCCAGGCAAGGATACAGCAGAGAGGTTTGATACTATAGACAGCGCCAGGCAAGGATACAGCACAGAGGTTTGATACTATAGACAGCGCCAGGCAAGGATACAGCACAGAGGTTTGATACTATAGACAGCGTCAGGCTAGGGGACTGTGGAAAAAAGGGTTGGTCCCATGGACAGCGTCAGACCAGGATACAGCACAGAGGTGTGGTACCATGGTTGGTCCCATGGACAGCGTCAGACCAGGATACAGCACAGAGGTGTGGTACCATGGTTGGTCCCATGGACAGCGTCAGACCAGGATACAGCACAGAGGTGTGGTACCATGGTTGGTCCCATGGACAGCGTCAGACCAGGATACAGCACAGAGGTGTGGTCCCATGGACAGCGTCAGACCAGGATACAGCACAGAGGTGTGGTACCATGGACAACGTCAGACCCCAGCACAGAGGTGTGGTACCATGGACAACGTCAGACCCCAGCACAGAGGTGTGGTACCATGGACAACGTCAGACCCCAGCACAGAAGTGTGGTACCATGGACAACGTCAGACCCCAGCACATAGGTGTGGTACCATGGACAACGTCAGACCCCAGCACAGAGGTGTGGTACCATGGACAGGACCAGACCAGGGGACATGGGGACAGGACCAGACCAGGGGACATGGGGACAGGACCAGACCAGGGGACATGGGGACAGGACCAGACCAGGGGACATGGGGACAGGACCAGACCAGGGGACATGGGGACAGGACCAGACCAGGGGACATGGGGACAGCACCAGACCAGGGGACAGCACCAGACCAGGGGACAGCACCAGACCAGGGGACATGGGGACAGGACCAGACCAGGGGACATGGGGACAGCACCAGACCAGGGGACAGCACCAGACCAGGGGACAGCACCAGACCAGGGGACAGCACCAGACCAGGGGACAGCACCAGACCAGGGGACAGCACCAGACCAGGGGACAGCACAGAGGTTTGGTAACATGAACAGCGTCAGACTAGGGGACAGTGGGGAGGAGGTTTGGTGCCATGGACAGAGCCAGACCAGGAGGCAGTGAAGAAAAGTTTTGGTTCCATGGACAACGTCAGACCAAGAGACATTGAGAGATTTGGTTCCATGGACAGCACCAGACCAAGAGACATGGAGAGGAGGTTTGGTACCATGGACAACGTCAGACCAAGAGACATTGAGAGATTTGGTTCCATGGACAGCACCAGACCAAGAGACATGGAGAGGAGGTTTGGTACCATGGGACAGCTCCAGACCAAGAGACATGGAGAGGTTTGGTTCCATGGACAGCACCAGACCAAGAGACATTGAGAGATTTGGTTCCATGGACAGCACCAGACCAAGAGACATGGAGAGGAGGTTTGGTACCATGGACAGCACCAGAACAGGGGACATGGAGGGGAAGTTTGGTAACATGGACAGCCCCAGACCAAGAGACATGGAGAGGACGTTTGGTTCCATGGACAGCGGACAACACAGAGAAGGTTTTGTAACATGGAAGCACCAGAGTCGGAACGGCACAGAAGAGGTTTGGTACAATGGGAAGCGCAACATCCCGTGGTTACTTCTCTTTAGCCAACACAATATTCACTGGGAAACAAAGACAGTCAACACCAGTCTGACTGACTGAGAGCATTACGGCAAACCAATTGACCGTTTTAGACAGATCTTCAAATTAGAGCTCTGCAATTCATCTTTTATAGATCAAAAGAGGCATCTCAGATTTCCAGAATGTTACACATCCATCTCCAGAATAACATGCCAGATAAGAAATGTGCCATTTGTTTCATGACAAATGCTTCATGTTAATGTACTCTTAGATTTTCAGGTCCATGTACTCACAAGGCCATTCTTCATATAAGCTGGTGATAAATACTTGTGGAGAGTTTACCTATAAGAAACTCACAGTTCACATTGCAAGAACTAAATGGATAACAATGTATAAAAACCTTCCGTTATCAGCCTAATCTTTTGAAGAACCGACTCCCACTAATGTTATTTATTTTAATTTTGTACCGAGACTAACACCCCAGAAAAAGATAACTGATTTTTCTAAAGACTGGGCTTAAACTTTCCTTTTTGATAAATCTTAGGGTTGACTTATGTCATCCTGCATTGTCCATAAGTTGTGATGACATACAGTATTAAGGAAGACTTTGTTTTTACTCTGTCTTTGCACATAAACATTTGTAAGTATTGCTGCCATTGTCTCTATTATGTGTATCTGCATGTAAAAACACCCCCGTCCAATCTTTGTGTGTCTTTTTCCTGTCCTCTCAAGTCCCGTCTGGTTGAAGCAGATGGCTGCCCATCCTGGTTCTGATTCTGCTGGAGGATTCTTCCCATTTAGAAGGAGTCATTTCTTCTCACTGTTTCCCATCATCCTGTGCTTGCTCTGGCTGGGGGACTGCGTCAACACAAAGATTCAACACTGTTTGCTGGTTTCGTCTCAGATGAACAAGTTTTTACTGACTGACATTCTGTTATTTACTTAATCTGATATAAATGGACTGATACGTGTTTTTAGATTTGAATCTTATCGGGACAAATTGAATTGCATGTAATCTGACAAGAGTTGAACTTTGAACGTGTTCAAGTTTTCAGACCTGACTTTAGTTTGAAAAGCAATTTTAAAAGAGTTTTGGTAAAATAATGGGAAATTAAATAGTGATTAGGAACAGCTAGTGTGTGAGATTGACAGACGGATTGGTGCAGTATCTGCAGTATTGCGGATTCTGTGCTGGTCCGTTGTGGTGAAGAGGGAGCTGAGCTGTAAGACAAAGTTCTCTGTTAGTCAGTATATGTTCCTACGCTCGCCTATGGTCATGAAGTCTGGGAAGTGGCCGAAAGAATGAGATCATGGAAACAGGCGGTTGAAATGAGTTTCCTCCACAGGGTAGCTGGACTCTCCCTTAGAGATAGGGTAAGAAGTTCAGTTATCAGGGAGAGACTCGGAGTAGAACTGCAGCTCCTCCACATCAAGAGGAGCCAGTAGAGGTGGTTCATCTGGTAAGGATACTCCCTGGGTGCCTCCCTAGGGAGGTGCTTTGGGCATGTCCGACTGGAAGGAGACCCTGGGAAAGACCCAGTACACGCTGGAGAGACTAGGGTTGGTCTGGGAACGCATTGGAGTCCTCCCAGAAGAGCTGGAAGAGGTGACTGTGGAGAGAGATGTCTGGACCTCCCTGCTCAAGCTGCTGCCCCTGCTACCCGACTTTGTAACAAGCGGAAGATAATGAATGGATGGATAGTAACTACACTGCAAAAACTTAATTATCATAACAAAGATTTTTCTAATAAGAAATGGAGAATTATGTACCTGAAAATATCTAAGTTTATGAAATACAAAGGGAAAAATATAATTCTGGATATTTGAAATGTTCATTGGGACTTAAAAGCAAAAACGTGGTCATCCAGTTCACTTATAAAATGTTAAAATGGCCACTTGGACCTTCTATGACAACATACTAGTTCAAAACCTTCTCAGTTGTGGAGACCCGGATACTGTATATGTTATCAAGCAGCAGTATTTTCATTTAATTCTATTTAAATACTAGTTTATAAGAACATACTTGTGACTAAGAGATAACAGTAAGAGCAGTAATGGCTGTCGTTTAACTACATGATACACTGTCTTGCCATATTTGAGGGGTACACGCTGTTTTCAAGGAAGTCGTTTCCCAAGTTTCGCTGTTGACCTCACCATAACCTGTTTGCTGCACAAACTAATCCTGAACCTTCTTAAAAAACAATACTGAAGGCAATTTTATTCATTTTGAAGCTGATGTTACATCCACAGTGGGATAATTCCCAACAAGATCTTTTATGGAGACTCCCAAGTTATCCCTGCTTGGCTTTTCTGTAGTTAAGCGCACTAGAGTGGAGCACTTGTAAAACCACACTGGTGCTAATAAAACACTAATTGCTGCAAGTGTCCCCAGCAGTCCCCGTAAACCTCCGTGTCCTGATGCGTTCGCTGTGTTCTGGAACGTGCACTGAGGCTGTGTGAAATGGACATCTTTTTTTTCCTAAAATCAGCCACGTCTCTCCTCCCACGCTGTCATCTCCGTCTCCATCTTTCTCGCTGCCATTTCCTCCTCTTCACTGTGCTGACTGTAAAAGCTACAGACTCGGAGTAGACAGTCAATTAGTTGGACATCGCTGCTGCCTCCTACATGGTGTGTCAGAAACTGTGGCAGCAGGGCCAAAACCGGATTCACACACACTCGCATCACTAATACGTCTAAAATACACACGTTTTTCATGTGAACGCAACAGGCTCATTAACACTTCTTAGTCCGGGCACTAACACTTGGTATGGTTTGGACAGAAAGCACTCCACATATGTTTTCCTCCTCTTCTTTTCACTTAAAAAGGAGAAAATGGCATGAAAACACTAAACTGGATACAAAACCTGCCGGACATGCTCCTTTCTTTGCACCTCGGTCCCTTTTCTGTAATAAAATCTAACCTGGCCCCTCTCAGCAGCAACGGACACGGTGGCTCAGAGTCACTGCTGCTCAGCACCGAGGTCTGGCCTCGGCTGGAGTTCAAACATATCCAAACAATATTTGATGGAGTGGAAATGTTTATTTTTTTTTCACAAAAAGGCGAATATTTCAGAGGAAGCAACTGCGAGCTACAATCGCTCGGTGCAGCTTTGGAGAAATATCTCTGAAATATGTAATGTTTGGTAGAGGAATGATCATCAGCACAGAAAACTCTGGACTTACATGAGCTAAAATGCAGCTGAAACAGCCTGTTTTAGAAATATGCAAAGCTGAATGACTGCTAAAGTTTCTTACAGAATAAATTCTTATTAGCAGTAGCTAAGCTAAAAGAAGCAGAACAACAGTTACACTCTGACATGAGAATGGCAGCTAAAAGGTATGAATGAATAAAATTGTGAATATAGCGTAACTACGCTAAATAACTAAAACACTAAGAATAGCAAAACTGTAGCTAAAATTAGTAAACAAATGGCTAAAAGCAAAAATAGCATTATAAAAGCTAAAGGCTAAAAATGGCAAAATATTTTATAAAAGGTACATGTAGTAAGGCCATAACTGAAAGGTAAAATGATCAAAATGATAGCTAGAAGCTAAAATTCGCAAAACTGTAGCTAAAATTAATAAACCAGTTGCTAAATTCAAAAACGGCAATATATAAGTCAAAGGCTAGAAATGTCTAAATATTTAGCAAGGCCATAACTTAAAACTTAAATGATCAAAATCATAGCTAAAAGCTAAAATTGGCAAAACTGTAGCTAACATTAGTAAACCAGTTGTTATTGTTACTTAAAGCAAAAATAGCATTATATAAGCTATAGATGAGGAATGGCAATGTTTTGCAAAAGGTAAATGTAGCAAGGTCATAACTGAAAGCTAAAATGAGCAAAATCATAGCTAAAAGCTAAATTAGCAAAACTGTAGCTAAAACTAGTAAACCAGTAGCTAAAATGATCAAAATCATAGCTTAAATCTAACATTAGCAAAACTGTAGCTAAAATTAGTAAACCAGACACTATAACCAAAAATAGCAATATCTAAGCTAAAGGCTAAAAATAGCTAAATATTTTACAAAAGTTAAACGTAGCAAAGCCGTAAAAAGCTAACATTTGCAAAACTGTAGTTAAAGTTAGTAAACCAGTTATAAGCAAAAATAGCATTATATAAGCAAAAGGCTAAAAATGGCAAAATATTTTGTAAAAGGTAAATGTAGCAAGGCCATAACTGAAATATAATATGAGCAAAATCATAGCTAAAAGCTAAAAATTAGCAGAACTGCAGCTAAAATGATTAAACCAGTTACTAAAAACAAAAATAGCAATAAATAAGCCAAACAATGAAAATGGCAAAATATTTTGTGTAAAGTAAATTTAGCAAGGTTGTAACTGAAAGCTAAAATGAGCTAAATCATAGCTAAAAACAAAAAAAAATCGAGCAAGATTGCTAAAACAGATTTTGAAGAGACAAATGTTTTCGAGTGAATTGAAATCTCAACATTTACAGTATATGGGGTAGATTATCTAAATTAAAAAATGTTAAAAGTGTAAAGGCAACAAAAAAAAAAAGAGGAAAAGCTGTAAAATACATCCTGATGGACCGGGATGTTTCCATGCATGAATTTGAAAAAATTAAAAGTATAAAAATATAAAAACAGCAAATAAATTTACAAATTGGACTGTAAAAACATACGAAACAAAGTGCTGACTCAGCATTAAACAGAAAAAGAACAACACAGAGTTTTGTTTTTTAATTATCCATCCATCTATTTCTTTACCTGCTTCTTCCTTTTCGGGGCTCGGGGTCACTTTTGTCCATGTCTGTAAGCCATAATCATCAAAAGTACAATAAATAAAGGCCTGAAATATTTCCCTCCATGCAAAATGAATTTATATTAAATATGAGTTTCACTTTCTGAAGAAGTGGAAGAAAAAAAACTGAACGTATCACGATACTCCTTTTTTTATGTACCTGCAGTTGGATGATCTTGGAGTAAATGGGGTAGTATCCTTCAAAACTTCTTCAAAAGAGGACGACTATAAATATAATTGCTCTATAAATGTAATAATGATATTTTCATGGCAGTCTAACACTGTTTGCATCTATGTTGCAGTGCAATATGTGCAGAAGTGACACCAGATGGTTGGAGCAGCCTTGGTCGTTGTAGCCTACAGTGACAAACACGCGTTTATTTGACCTCAGCTTGAACTCAAGCACAGCACAAAATAACACTTTGGGCATTACTAGAAATGTAGACCAAAATAAGGATCAGAGAGGTGCAAAGACAAGAGCCAAGTAAAGATGATCATGTCTGTTCAGCTGCCTGGAAGAGCTAGTAGACAAACATTTTATTACTGTTAATGAATTTCTGCATTCTGTCGTCTTTAGCTGATTCTAAGAGAACAGCTGCAGCCAGCTGAAGGAGATAGTAATCACCATGAAATGTCCAAAAATTCATAGGGCCGTTAAATTTAAAATAAACTGTTTATTTGTCAAATAAAATTATATCTCAGCTTTGTTAATCCTGTTGAATTAAGTAGCAAACTCAAATGTATGTAAATATTTGCACGTCCGCTGAACTAAACTTGGAAACAGACGCTATGATAGGCACATCTTTATAAACCAACCAAAAGCAGCACCGACTTTAATCTTTACTGCAGCACGATCAAAACTGGCACTATTGAAGATGTAACTGTCAGGAGTGGTCAAATGATCATTGCTGGGGCTTATGAATCGTCTATACAATGACAAATGTTCAGCGTCCAGACAGAGCGGAGGAAAGAACTGTGACACTGCTAGTCTGGAGACAAACAGTAGGTGCCGTGTGAGAGGATAGGCCATGTTTTGTTTCAAGATCATACTGTGGTGCTGTCTCAGGATGTGTAAGACATGCAGAATTTTTCCAGCCCAGCCTGGACCCTCAAGTGGGGGCACAGATCTACAGGTGCGCTGTGATACATGACGCACTGTATTCTGTGTCTGCTGCCCCTGAGGTGAAGTGCATGCTGGTGGAATGCACTGCAGAGTAAATCTGGGTGAAAAACCAAGCAGGAGTTTAAATGTCACCAGAAGTTTCTACAGTCATTAAGACACCTCACATCTGGGGCAAAGTTAGAAGATACAGGATGCTATTGAGGTAGTTCTGTGCCATCAAGGTCCGTCAAATCTCTACTGAAGATGACCTGAAGTCAGACCTCTCCACGACATTATCAGGTTGGTCCTCTAGTCTGAGCTCCGCCATACAAGCACACGCACAAACATGGTAACCCATGGTAATGCAAAACCCAAGATTAGATGTCTTATAGTAACATTTGAGAGGCTTCTCTCCTCGTGTTATTAACCTGTGGGAGTTCTGCTCTGTCATCTACCTGCAGCCACATCTGAGCACCAATAGCAGCACAAATACCATATTTTCGGGTGTATAAGTCACACCCTTTTTCCTAATTTGCATGCCCTGCGACTTATAGGGCGAAGCAACATATTTATGGATTTTTCCCCCATATTTTTAGACCAACTTTTGGCTCAGATATGACCGTTTTTTATTTTGGCAAAAAATGGTGCAGTACCACTTTTGTCCGCTAGGGGTGCAGTACCACTTTTGTCCGCTAGGGTCCACCGACCGTTCCCAGCTCATGTGTCTGACGGCAGCCTCCTCTGGTCAGACTGACTCTGTCGCAGCCCGGCCTCCTGCTCTGGAGGTATGAACTACTGTTAGCTCAGTGTTTGTTAGCAAAATAGGTCAAGAACCACAGGACAGATTTTGATTAATCTTACAGAACGTAATCACTAGATGGACATTTACAACTGATTAGCTTTATGAGATGTTTGAGAGAAAATTCGATGTTTTAGGACCGTAGATGTGTATCGTTAGCTCCGTGTTTTTCCGGGTACTATTTTGCATAATAGTACCCGGAAAAACACGGAGCTAACGATATTTGCATAATATTTTGCATAATAGCTCATAAACCACGAGGCAGATTTTGTTGAAACTTACAGAAAGTAATTACTGGGTGGACATTTACAAACTGTTAGCTGTAGGAGATTTTTGAGCTAAAATTCGATTTATTTATAATTTATTTTCGCCACGCGCGCGACCGTTTGGAAGACGTCAAAGCGAAACAATTCAAATCCAGCAGATTTGACCATTACATGAATTTATTAAGGAAAGGTTAAGCTCAGAAACACTTTTGCTATAATGTCAGCTAACAAATATATATTTTTAAGTGCTTATCTTGCTAAATTTTAAAGAAAAGGCTGCAGTCCCACCCGTGTGGGTGCACGTAGCAAAACTACTTGTTAAATCCAGATGATTTGACAATAACGTGCATTTATTAAGGAAAAGTTCAGCTAAGACACATCTTTGCTATAATTTTCAGCAAACAAATAATTGTTTTTACGGAGTTAATCTTATTAAAGTCCTTCCATGTGGCAGCCATTTGCAGCAGGGCAAACCACGGCCCACATTTCGGGTTGTCACTGTCAGCGGAGACGTGTAATAGATGCGACTTATACGGTGGTGCGACATGTTTATGGATTTTTCCAATTTGTTGGACATAATTGGACAATGCGACTTATAGGGCGGTGCAACTTATCGGCCGGAAAATACGGTATATGCAGCATAAAAGGCTGCAGAGGACATTCAATAATAATAATAATAATAATGTCATATTTTTGTCATCTATGCATGTTTCCACACAAGACGAAATTTGACTCTGCATTTAACCCAATCACCACCAGGTGGCAGCGGACAGCTATAGAAAGCGCGCCGGGGAGCAGTTGTGATTAGGTGTGCTGCTCAAACACACCACAAAACTATGCCGTGACTGGGGTTCGAACCAGGGTCCTCCGGATCCCAAGTCCAATTCCCTTGCCACTACACCATCTTGGCCACATATTCAGTCAGCGCTGGAGCATTACCCGCC
The DNA here is from genome assembly GCA_038048925.1 of Garcialebias charrua. NCBI lineage: Eukaryota > Metazoa > Chordata > Actinopteri > Cyprinodontiformes > Rivulidae > Garcialebias > Garcialebias charrua. Next base: position 12,542 of record JBBPBX010072234.1, read on the forward strand.
AATGGTAGTTGTGTTTCTGGCCTTTAACTTGTGCGTTAACTAAATATTACCTACCTTCTTTTCTTTTGGGGACCTTGAGCTCTCTTGTGCCTCCTCAGCTGCCTCCACGCCTTCCTACCACTTGCTGGCTTCTGCCTGGAACCATTGTTCGGTCAGTCTCCTTCTTTCCCCTGGAACCATTGGGTCACCTCTCCCCACGACTGACTCCAGTCCCTACCGTAGGAAAGTAAAGTAGAATCATTATAACCCCTGCTGCAGATTATTAGCCATTACCCTTACTCAACAGGGTTCCATTTCCCTCCATGGTGCATTTGATGACAATCCTCTGTAAATAAACACTGTAAACCTTATTTGAGTCTTAGTATCTGTTCGCTTCAGTCCTTGTATCTGGGCATAGCCGCAATCGTTACACAGCCTACATATTGGACAGTGAACCCATGATCCAGCAAGAGACTTTTGGAGGACATAGGGTGTTGCCAAGGGTCAATGACGGTACACACACCCAGATGGCAGAGGCAGGGGTCTGTAATAACTGCTTTACAACAATCGTCTCTATGTGGTTGGGCTTGGATAACCTGTTGAATTCACCAGGAAGATACTGTTCCAAAGTTAAAGAGCAACTCCACACCCTGTGGATCGGTAACTCCTCCTTCCAAAATCTCCCTGAAAATGGGCGTGTCGAGAGACAAGGAGGGGTGGAGGTAGAGTTGTGCTTTTGTTCACGCCTCCACCTGCAACAACCTAAAACAAATTAAACCTCTAGCCAACAACATACACCAAGCAACAACAAAGAATAAACATGTAGATGTATTTATCTATTCCACCCATTCCATCCAAAACCAAAGGCCTAAAAAAATGAAAATGAAAAGAAAAATAAAACCGCTTGTCAGGAGTGAAATGCAGCACTTCCATATAAGGTATGCACTTCTCATCTCTGCAGGGGATTGGCTCTGCTTGAACCACCTGTGTGACATCAGAGTGAACAGTCCTGACCAATATGAAAATTAAGGTGCAATAACCTCTGTTCAACCCATAGAACTACCGTAAACACAGTTTTAGACCAAATATTGCCAAATATTGCCAATTTACACAGATATGCACAATTATGTGAAAATAAACACAGCCATAGTGCTAGATAATATTTCAAACACATTCTAGGGAGTTTATCAGCTAAAAAAAGTTAATTTGGGGTTTAGTCGCACTTTAAGCTACTGTGGCATCTGTACACCTAACATACCATGTACAATACAACCACCAAACCTTATGGAAACTCATAATGTAACCCCTATCAAACTCAGTCAGCTGCTGGTAATGATGTTTAATTAGCCTAATTTAGCCTAGTTTAATGAGTTACCTTTTGTGTTAGGTTTAATCTGACTGCCAGACACTTGCAATACCACCTATACCCTCTGGTGTCTTTCCTAGATGTGACAACTCCTTGCAAATCAACAGTCACTGGTCTGCATCAAACAATGTTCAAATAGGACCTTACTTTCTTGATGCCAAACTCAGATCTTTAGATTATATAAGTTCATACGGATTAACCATGCGCCCGCTTATTTGTAGTTACAGTTTAAGAGTAAAGCTACAAATATGTTTTTAAATATTAAGAAGCATTTTGGAGACTAGTATTATTTTCTTTTTTCATGTGGTACAATAATGTATAAGCCCTGACGTGTAAAATACCTTATTACCTAGCACCTAGCCCTTATTGTGGCAGTAATAGAAAACTTAGAGGGGAGCTTCTTCTCCCAGAGCTGCTGTGAGCTTCTCTCTGTGCGAGCGTCTAAAGCCTGACCTTTCTCTTGCTTCTTTCCTTAGATCTGTCCAGACATGAGACACATCCTCTTTGTTGGGCCACTAAAAAATGCTTTGAACTCAGCCTGCCACTCAGCGATTTACGTGAACAAAGTCTTTTTCTTGGCACCACAGCAAGCTCTTTCTTACTGTCATGGATTAAGAGAAAGCGAAGAAACTTAGAACCCTTTTCAGCTCTCTGAATATCTGCAAGACAGTTGTTTGCCACGGAGAACAGGGAAGAAAGAGATCGCAGACGTCAAAACTGGCGCTAATCAGCTTCGAGGAGTCAGCCGGTTGATTAAATGTCAGCATAATACCAACACTTTGGTCTTCTTGCTCTCGTTTTAGCCTCTAGTATTAAAAAAGATGACAAAAGCTTCAGAATATATATAAGAAACAACATGATACTAGCACATTTTGACAACAAGCTGACATGATTTCAACCACAATGAACAAAGTTGTTTTTGTATTTATAATAAACCAATGAAGTCAGTTCTTTGAATATGGCAGTTGTCTTCAAATGAGATGCATGCTGACGGTCCTTTAAGTGTTTTCATGGCTAAATCTGACTTCAAGAAGGTAAACTGTTACTTTAGAGATACTGTATACTATTTATATACCACTAGTCCATAATCAGTAGTTCTACAGATAACAGTGCTTCCTGTACTTTGCTTGCCTTGGCAGGGCACTCATCTCTTCCAGGATTTTTGTTGATGGGGGTGTGTGTGGACATTTTGCGCTGTTTGTACTGAAAGTTTTCAAGCAGGAGTGTGTGGGAGGAAAAGGGAGTGCTACCTGTAGCTTTTAAGCTAGTGTGTGTGTATTGCGCACAGCTAGCTTAGCGCTACATCAGTGCTGGCAGTTGTCAACGGGGTGGGGTGGGGGTGTTTGGTTTGGTAGGCACGGTGCTTGGTTCCGTTGACAGGGCAAGGTGCCCTGCTTGTGTAATAGTAGTGGAAACACTGGACAGGAAAAGAAACAAGTACATGTCTAGTGGTCCTCAATCCTGGTCCTGCAGGGCCACCATCCTGCATGTTTTACATGTTCCTCTGCTCAAACACACCTGATTTAAATCCGTGGATGATCAGCAGGCTTCTACAGAACACAAAGAGGTGATTCAACCATTAAGGCAGGCGTGTCGGAGCAATGAAACATCTAAGCATGCTGCACATTGGCCCTGAAGGACCAGGATTGAGGATCACAGATTAACGTTGGACTCATTTTGGGAAAATTGACCAATCCTGTGACATTTTTTTTCTTTTAGTGAACAAACAGTATACAGTAATGTGTTGCTGCAGTTGGGAATTCAGCACAAGGAACAGATCTAAAATCATTTACTTAAATGACTAATTCTCTAAACTTTGGGTTTTATTTGGTTTCAGTTTTCTGCTGCTGGTCTAGCTCAGGACACTCGTCAACACTTTAGATCAGGGCAATTCAACGAAACTGCTCAGGGGGGCACAGTTACTGAAAGCCAAGAGCTCAGGGGCCAGACATCCAGCAGTTATTGTCATCAAGTAGGTTTTTTTTTCTTGGTTTAAAATCTAGTTTTATTTAAATATGAATCCATTGGTGGACCGAAGTGAGCTCACTCATGGTCTTGATTTGGCCCCTGGGCCACCAGTTTAATAGCCCTGCTTTAGATGCTCCACAGACCTCAGACTCTTTGTGATAAGTGTTATGTATCCTGAGGAAGCTGCCCATGCTGACGCCTACAGTTTTTTGTATATGTTGACTGCAGTCTTGTTTTGTTGGTTAATCAGTCTGATTATGATCAGGCTTGTGTGTTCAGCCAGGAGGACCTGAGTGACAAGCCTATATATACTTCAGAGTGAGAGTGCTTGAATGCGGAGGTTGTGAGCTCAGAGTTTGGTTGCTTTGTGCTGAGCTGTTTGTGTACTGTTTGGGTACTGTTTGGGTACTGTTTGGGTACTGTTTGGGTACTGTTTGGGTACTGTTTGGGTACTGTTTGGGTACTGTTTGGGTACTGTGGGGTGTTCTCCGCCCGCCCCTGTCAGGAAGGTTGATCTTCTGTTTAGAAGATTGTTGGTGAGTAGCTAATTGCTCATGTTTGGTCCTGACTGTGCTAGATGCACTTAGAAAGTGTCTGCTCATTTGTTTGTGAAGTTTGACTGTGCTTGACGCACTTAGGAGTGGTTGCTCATTCTTGACTTTGTTGTGCTTGGTGCACTTAGTGGCTATAGGCTGCATTGGTGACATTTAGATCCTGCTCAGAAGAGGGAGGCTGACCTGTGTGGTTTGGTTAGCTTGGTTTAACCAGGAGGTTGTGTGGCTGGTGGTGGCCAGCTGTTTGGAGTTTTTTTGTTTGCCTAATGACAGAGTGAGATCGGTAGCTCAGTTCTCGGTTTTCTTTTACCCCTAGAGTCCCCTTTGGTTAGGTAGTCCGTCACCAGACAGGCTTCGACGGCCCTGTTTTTATGGGTTGGCCCTGCGCTGGTGACGTTATATTATTTTTGGCTGACTCACTCTGTCCACCATTTGTTTGAACTTTTTGTCTGTCTTTTGCTTTTTCCCTGACCCTGTGCCAGAAGACGGTGCACTCCGCACCTGGAGGGAGGAGTCGGGCAGTTTTTCAATAAAGCTTTTTAATTTACCTTCTGCCTTCTTGTGTCTTGTGTCCCTTTAATGTGTTCGGCCTGAGCCAGCCGTAACAATAAGCTGCTCAAACTGACAAGACGCTATTTTCTGATCACTAAAGGTCGTTAAGTATTGGAAATCTGGGCAGCAACTGTTATATGTTATAATAATAATAATTACTATTACACTGTATTATTTTATTAAAAGTGCCTTTCAGGACAACAAGGACACTTGCACATGGTGGTAGAAAACAAAATAGGGATGTACGATAAATGTACTGGTACTGTACAGAAAAACAAAGTTGACCAGGGAGTATAACGCGCAACGACCAGTGAAAAGTTTAAAACATGGAATGAACCTCGGTGAGTAACGTCAAACATTTCAGAGCAAATTTTTTTCTCAATATACTGTAGTCCCCAAATGTCCACATTATGTCACGTTTAATATTATGTCATCTGAACTTCGAGGAGAGAGCATCAAACCACTGCTCCATAATTTACTCTGATCAAACTCCTCTGACTGCAATGGAGAGAGCGCACGAGAGAGAGAGAGAGAGAGAGAAACAGAGAGAAAAACAGAGAGAGAAACAGAGAGAGAAACAGAGAACAAGAGAGAGAAAGAGAGAAAGAAAGAGAAGAGTTAGAGAGAAAGAGAGAGCAAGAAGGAGAAAGAGAGCAAAATATAGAAAGAGAAAAAGTGAAAGAGAGAGAAAGAAAAGAGAAAGAGAGCGAGAAAAAGAACAAGAAAGAGAAAGAGAAAAAGAAAAAGAGAGAGAAATAGAGAGAAATAGAGAGCAAGAAGAATAGAGATAAATGGGCAGCACGGTGGCACAACTGGTAGAGCTGCTGCCTCTCAGCGAGAAGGTTGCCGGTTCAAATCCCGGTCCGGGGCCTTTCTGGGTGGAGTTTGCATGTTCTCCCCGTGCATGCGTGGGTTTACTCCCACAGACTAAAAACATGCTTGTTAGGCTGATTGGTTACTCTAAATTGACCCTAGGTGTGAGTGAGACAGGTCCCTCTTGTAAATGAGTCCCCATGACTCAACGAGGCTAGCCTGTATAAATAAAGGTTGAATGAAAAGGAAAAAAAATGGAGAAAGATACATAGAAAGAGTGAAAGGGAGAGAGGGAGAAAAAGAAAGTGAAAGAGAGAGAAAGAAAGAAGAAAGACATGACAAA
>JBBPBX010072235.1:0-18116 GCA_038048925.1 Garcialebias charrua
CACCAGGTACTGAAAGCAAAAGTTCACATATCTAATACAGTTAAATCAGGTCCTCTGGACGGAATTTAATAACAGATAATCAGTGGTGGCATGTAACTAAGTACAAATACTTTGTTACTGTACTTAAGTATATTTTTCATGTATCTGTACTTTACTTAAGTAGAATTAAATGTGGGTACTTTTACTGCACTACATTTTACATGAAGTATCTGTACTTTCTACTACACTACATTTCTATAATGTGTTGAGTTACAAGTTACATTCACGTTGCAACTTTTTGATTTGTCGTTAGTTTGAAAGTAACTGATGTTGAGAGGGGAGTTGGTCCATTGAATCACTGCAAAGTGGACAGGTAACATTAGACCTGCCTTCAAGAAGAGCTGGACCAATGATGTATATTCTTGTGTATAAGTCATTTAGCTGGGAGCACCCACAGCACCACTAACACACACAAAATGGATTCCACCACAAAGATTCATCCAGAAGATACACAACACCCATGGCTTTATTGAAATATTATTGAAAGACTATTGAAATATTATTGAAAGACTATTGAAAGACTGTTCAGTACAGCAGGACAGATTCTCTCTCCCTAAAGAGCCAGACATGGACTCAAAAACTTTGAAAACCAACTTCTTCTGAACTTGAACAAGAAATTCTTGCTGCAATATTAAAATGTGTCAGTTCATGGGATGTCAGGAGACAAGAGATTTCTCCAAATGTCTCAACACTCAGGTCCAAGTTTTGACAATGTTGTGTAATAATATAGATAAATATGTCAGTTTGCTGACTTATCTATAATTTAGATGATAGATTTGAGCAGGTTTAGACTGACACAAATTTACCATCAGTTTTACGGGTTCTCAACTTTTTCAGATTAAATCAATAAATCTGTGGCTCAGTGAATGTAATGTAACTTGACAGGAAACGTTATTATGTTGACCTACCAAAGGCAGAGTCATTTAATAACAAAATCATCAAATTACAATCAAAACATATTTACATAGATTGATCGATCACAACTTATAACTAACTTTTCAGCAGATTAAAACATAAGACAACAGAACACAAGTTAATGGGTCTTATATTAACTTATTTCTGTGGCACAAACTTACAGTTTACATTTAGAAATAAACATAAGGAGTTAAGGAGGAAGATTAAAGAAAGGAAATGGTTGAATCTTATCTTGAGATGTTTAACCAGAGTGGCTCATCCTCTGGTCGGTTTCGGCTGGACATCCGTACCGTGATGAAACGACGTTTACCTTTGTGAAGATTTTCTTATCTCGACTCCAGTAAATTAGTCAAGCCAGACGCGCATGCCTTGCTGCGTTTTACAGGCGACAAATCTCATCTTGCCACGGTCTCGTGAGGTCTGCTTCGGCCTCCCAGAGTAATGTTATCAGCTCCGGTTTGGTTTCAAGATAACTTCCAGAAAGAGTTCACAGCTTGGAGCTGTGATACTCAGATGGCTCACAGCTGACGTGCTGTTTGAGCCTCGCTGAAGACGTGGGCCTTTGACTGATGGCCGGACGTACATCAGCTTGGAGAAAGACGTCTATGCATCTTCCTTCTCCCAGAGAACTCACTGTTGTTGAGTTCGTGGTTCCCCTTTGCCCCCTTTGCACTCCAAGGAGTTCAAGAAGTGTCCCTTTATATGGGAGGCGGGGTCTCCCCTCCTCCTCAATGACTACTGGCTGGTTTAACAAAATAAGAGATGGAATTTTGATTCCCATAGGCAGAAAGTCTCTGACGGACAACAGGAAAACTGTTTACATAAGCGGCCAGATGGACTGGCCTGTGCGAGTTGTGTCTAGTTTGAAGACAAAACAGAGAAGGAACAGCTTTACCATGACTCGTGTCCCAGATTCAGAGCACACTTGTAATGAAGAATAAACCAGCAGAAGGTCAAACTCATGCAAGTAACAGATCATCATTAAATGACAAAAGTATACTGTAGATCAATTCTGAATTAACACTCATTAACTCATTAACACTCATTAATACTTTTATTACTACTGCTTACATGTAATTACTACTGTTTACATTTACACTACTCTAATATCTACACCACTGCTGATACATATACAGTGTGCTCTGAACGGTCTTATTTAGGGATGCCCAATGTGCCTTACTGCATATGCCACTTTTTGCCTCTATAACAACATCAACTACTACCTCATACATATACTGTGTACATTAACTCATACGCTGCTTTGCCACTTTGCAAATGTCAATGCTAGAAACCTTTAGTTTATTTTAGTTATACTTTTTATACTCTTTTTTATACTAGTATGCAAAAACTCAGGACAGTATTATGTTCATTAAATGTTTAATGTTTTAGTTTTAGAGTTGGTGTAAATTTTCATACTCTTATACCACTATGCAAAAAACTCAGGACAGTGTTAGTTTTACTATTTTATGCTTATGTCTATTATATGTTTCAGTGTTTCAATGTTTAGATGTTTACTGTTGCACCGAGGGACTGAGAGAAACGCAATTTCGGTCCTGTGTATGTCCTGTACAGTACATATTGCAGATCTGACAATAAAGTTGACTTTGACTTAAAAAGAAAGTTCAATCTGATTAATTGGTGTCCATTAATTCAAAATAATTGTAACAAAAATGGTGTCCACTTGTCTCCTTGAGAGCTTCAGAAAGTGTAACACTCAGAGTTTCAGAGAGATGTGAAGAGGCCCGCATCCCATACGGACATGAGAGTGCTATATCTCTACAGTTGTCAGGAAGTTAAAGTATTGTTCATTGTTGATCCATTACAAGATTGACTAGACAATATTTTAACTAGAGTTGATGACAAACGAGTTGAAGTGATCTATTCCTTTGTTAGTTGTGTCTAATGCTCCTTTTTTCATTGACTAGACAATATTTTAACTAGAGTTGATGACAAACGAGTTGAAGTGATCTATTCCTTTGTTAGTTGTGTCTAATGCTCCTTTTTTCAAACAGACAACTTTTATTTAAATGTGTTTACTGCAGTTAAAATGACACATTGGTTTTATTTTGTGTTAAATAAAAACTTTCAAAGGTATAATCATTCCTCTTTCTTATTTTGCTTAATGGTATTTAACTCATCACTGAAATTCTGACACACAGAATCAAAAGTCCAAGTGTGAACTGTGTCACAGAGTAAACACAATAAAAACATGCATTATCTGCAGCATTGTTCATTAAAATGGCTCAACACTATTAATGTATTACAGAAAATATGCATACAGTACGCACACTTAATGGTATTGTAGACCATTGCATTAGTTAATACATTCAGCAAGTACTTTTACTTTAATACTTTAAGTATTTTTAAAAGCAAGTACTTATTTACTTTTACTTAAGTAAAAATATTAATATGGTACTTCTACTTTTACTAGAGTACATTTTTGTCTGTTTATTTGTACTTTTACTTAAGTACAGTGTATTTCTCCACCACTGCAGATAATCATTGGCTTATTTTATCATGCATCAGGATAAAGGTTCACATACAAAGTACTTTTTCCACACACAAATATGTAATAATGGAAGCTTTTCCTCAATAAGTAAATGACCAAGTATAATATTTTTGTCTCATTTGCTTAACTGGGTTCTCTTTATCTATTTATAAGACTTGTGTGAAAATCTGATGCTTTAGCTCATATTGATGCAGAAATAAAGAAAATTATAAAGAGTTCACAAACTTTTAGGCACCACTGTACAGGCATGATATTTGTGTCATATGTTTTTTTTTCTTCATGTTTTTTTGTCATTATAATCTCATAAAAGAAATCTAGTAATTTGCACATCCCAAATAAATACACACCGGTACATAAATCAGTCACCAACATTTATATATAGAAAACACCAAGTGTGGTTCCCTTTCAGTCATGTTCTCTCGGTGCAACATACTTGCTATGGGAATTGCGCCCCAGCGCGATTACCTGAAGGAATATACTTACGCCTTTACGGCAGGGGCGTCACCGCCGCACCAGAGCCCCCGCCCTCTGGGTATTTAGGCGGTGAGCGCCCCTCCATCTTCCTCTTTTTTGCCCTTCACCTCGCTTAAACACCTGAACTTCGCGGGACTTCTGTTGTTGCATCGCTCAACTGAGGTGAGCTCGCTCCCTACACTGAGCGTACAGAGAAATTTTCCTGCGTACTGCTGGGCTTGTGGAAGCTAGTCCAGCATTTTTTCTACTCACTCTCGAAGTTTTCTTCTTTTCCGCAGGTTTTCGCTCGATGGCACTAACTGCATCACAACCTCTTGCTAACCAAGTTAGCAGGCTGTTGAGCGGAAGAAAAGACGACGGAAAAGACAACTTCGAAGAAAAGGATTTTCAAACTACGACGCTTCTCAGGACATGGCTCCAGAGAAGGGAAGACGGAAGACAAGGAGGAGTAAGACCAGGACGACGAGTCCTCGCTCGCGCCCTTGCTCCAGCGGCTGTGGCCGCTCCCTTTCGGCGACGGACACACACAAGGTCTGTCCCGTCTGCCTAGGAATTCTGCATGCAAGGAAGGCGCTGGAACTCCCTGACTCTTGCCCCCACTGCCGTCGACGTGAGGAGATGACGGGCTGTCGCGTTGGCCAAATCCATGGCTAGAAGCGCGGCGCTCAAGGTCGCACGACGGCTTCCCCCTGCTCCGGAACCCGATAACGTGGACCTGGAATGCAGCGGACGAGTTGGAGAGGACGAAATGTAAAATTCCTCGGGTGCCGGCGAAGACTCAACATCTGAAGTGTCCGACGCTGAATTCTGTGACAAGGGAGAACTCGTCAGTTCCTCCCAGAATCTGGCGCACAACCTCCCGGAACCGGACCTGTCAGTACCGGCCCTGTTCGACTTGTGTCGTAGGGTAGCGGACGCTCTGCAGATCACGTGGCCAAACCCGACGCCTCGCCAGCAGGCTACGAGGCTAGCGGGTAGCTACTTCTAAGCTAAGCTACCAACAATGTCACAAAATATGCCCATCTTTCCGGACTTCCTTACAGAACTCAAACGCTCCTGGGAGGATCCCGGAGCTTCTATCATGCTCCCATTGTCCCGGCTCCTCGACGTGGCGGGAATGGAAGCAGTAGGCCTCAACAGCACTCCACCCATTGAGGAGACTCTGGCGGCTCACTTGGCCCCCGCCGCCTTGGGGATGAAACCTACGTTACCCAGCAGGGCCTGCCGCACTTCGGAGAAACAACTCGGAAAGTGCTACAAGGCTCAGGGCCTTGCGGCTCGCGCAATGAACGCATCAACATTGGTGCAGGCATACCTGGCGGAAAAGCTGCAGCAAGTCCAGGTAGCAAAAGATGAACAGGCCGCAACGGAAGCCGTGGAAGAGGCCCGTCGAGCCTCGGACCTCGTGCTCCGCTTGATGGGGACAATAGCCATCTCCCAAGGAAAGGCGATGGCGGAAATGGTTGTCGCCCAGCGCAACCTTTGGCTGACCTTATCGGACCTCCCGGAAAACCAGAGGTCAACTTTCCTCCAGCACCCGATCGACTCGGCGGGGCTTTTCGGAGGAGCTCTGGAACGCGTCCAGACCAAACTGGAACAGAGACGCAAACAGGCGGAAGCCCTCCGCGAGGGGTTGCCAAGAAATAACTTTGCCCCCCGTAAGGAGAACACAAATGGCCCTCTACGGAGGAGACCCGCAGGTGGCGGTGGAGCTTTCCAGGGACAGCCGAGGATCTCGCCAGTCTCCCCAGGCGGAAAGCAGGTTCGGCCCTGATCAGACAGGACGAACCGACAATTTTACAGGTTTATCCGCCCACGTGGTACGGGTACCTGATCCATTGGGCCTAGTCTCCCCTCGTAAAAGACTACGAGGAGTGAGCGGCGTATGTGTGCGCACCAAACGTGACTCGACCATTGCATGTGTAAACAAAATAAACACTGTTTCAAACATGTATAAAAATAAAGGTACCAAAGCACAGACCGTGCCGGTTTTTGACTCGAGTCCCATTTTTATAAACCAATCATGTGGTCTATCTATGAACCGCAGCGAGACACGTGAGCTAGATCTCGTAGTATCTCCTGTCGGACCAACCAGCCTGTCCAGGGGAGGGCAAGTTGGGTCAAAGGTCACCCCTCGAGCTCTCAAACGTGACGAGCTGCAACACACCATGCCGTCCAGACTCAGTGCGCATGCGCAGGCCTGGGAAGCGTGCCTACCAAATGATTGGGTCATGACAACGATTCGTCACGGACTCAAGTTGCAATTCTCTATGAGACCGCCCCGTTTCACAGGGGTGCTGCAATCTAAGATCAACCCCGCACGCGCACACGTGCTGAGGGAGGAAGATTCAACCATGTTACAGAACGGAGTGATTAGCGTGGTCTCTTGGCACAAGCTGCTCTGTGGACACTACAGCAAATACTTTCTGGTGCCCAAAAAGGATTGCTCAGACCAATTCTGTATCTCAGGACTCTCAACAAAAGGATTAAAACATTTAAGTTCAAGATGCTTACACTGCGACAAGTTCTCCAGTCTGTGAGATCTGGAGACTATGCATGTACAGTAGACTTAAAATATGCCTATTTCCATATAGGCGTGTGGAGGAAACACAGAAAATTCTCCGCTTTGCTTTTGAGGGAATTGCTTATGAATTCAAAGCTTTACCCTTTGGTTTAAAGACTGCTCCACGCACATTTACAAAATGTCTGGATGCAGCCCTGACCCCTCTCAGGAATCAAGGACTTAGGGTCATGAACTACCTGGATGACCTGCTGATTCTGGCTGAAAGCAGAAAGCAGGCCCAGTTACACTCTTATAAGGTGATTTCTCACTTAGAGTCTCTTGGGTTTGTTATAAACCTACAAAAGAGCAATTTAACTCTGTCACGGGTTACCGTATTTCTGGGAGTACAGATCAACACCATCCAATACAGAGCATGGCTCTCAAAGGAACGGGTTTCCTCCATTCGCTCTTGCCTGAGCAAATTTAAATTGGACCATCGGGTCCCTGTAAAAACCTACCAACGCCTTCTAGGCCTCTTGGCAGCGGCCATTCCATGTGTACCACACACATTACTGAAAATGTGGCCCATGCAGCTGTGGCTCAACCAACGGATACAACCTAACCTATACCTAAACAAACGGGGAGGGTTAGGATAAATTCAGAGTGCCTGGAGGCTCTGGAACCTTGGAGAAACTTGTCTGTTTTCACGGATGGGGTCTCATTAGGAAGGGTGTCATCTCATTCGGTCATCACAACAGATACCTCAAAAACAGGATGGGGGGCAATCTGTAGGAATCAGAATGCCCGCGGCCTTTGGAATGAACAGGAAGCAAGATTACACATTAACTTCCTGGAATTGTTAGCCATATTCTTGTCATTAAAATTCTTCTTCCACAAAGGTCTGATTGCTGGACAACATATCCTAGTAAAATCAGATAACAGGACCCCAGTGTCCTTTATCAACAGAGGGGGAGGGACAAGGTCCCAGGCCCTCCTCCATCTGGCACAGAGGATGCTCACATGGTGTGCACCAAGGATCCTGTCACTCAGAGCGACTCATGTCCCTGGTGAACTAAATTACGGAGCAGACGCCCTCTCAAGAGGCCCTCTGCTGGTGTCGGAATGGAGCCTGAACCCACGGATTGTGGAACAGGTATGGTCACGATTCGGCAGGGCCTCTGTGGACCTGTTCGCCTGCAGGGCTAGCTCACACTGTGACCTCTATTTCTCCTTGAGGGAAGCGGATGCCCCATTGGGTATGGATGCTCTGGCACATGACTGGCCAGCAGGGGTACTTTAGTCAAAGTCAAAAGTCAAAGTCAAAGTCAACTTTATTGTCAGATCTGCAATATGTACAGTACAGGACATACACAGGACCGAAATTGCGTTTCTCTCAGTCCCTCGGTGCAACAGTAAACATCTAAACATTGAAACACTGAAACATATAATAATAGACATAAGCATAAAATAGTAAAACTAACACTGTCCTGAGTTTTTTTGCATAGTGGTATAAGAGTATGAAAATTTACACCAACTCTAAAACTAAAACATTAAACATTTAATGAACATAATATTGTCCTGAGTTTTTGCATACTAGTATAAAAAAAAGAGTATAAAAAGTATAACTAAAATAAACTAAAGGTTTCTAGCATTGACATTTGCAAAGTGGCAAAGCAGCGTATGAGTCAATGTACAGTACACAGTATATGTATGAGGTAGTAGTTGATGTTGTTATAGAGGCAAAAAGTGGCATATGCAGTAAGGCACATTGGGCATCCCTAAATAAGACCGTTCAGAGCACACTGTATATGTACCAACAGTGGTGTAGATGTTAGAGTAGTGTAAATAAATGTAAACAGTAGTAATTACATGTAAGCAGTAGTAACAAAAGTAAACAGTATTAATAAATGTAAACAGAGAATGTAAACAGTATTATGATTATAGGCAGTGATGTAATACAGACATTAGTGCAAGTATGAGAGGTAGTGCAAACTGTATGAGCACATGACCGAGAGTTTAGTGAAAACTCGTTTGATGACACAGAGTCTAGTGTTAAAAACTTTGTGTTGAGTGATAATGTGTGAGAAAGTTTTAGTGTTAAGGCAGTTCAAATGGGAGGGAGGGCAGAGCAGGCAGAGTGTTTAGCATTCTGACTGCCTGATGAACAGAGCTGTCTCTCAGTCTGCTGGTTCGAGCCTGGAGACTCCTCAGTCTCCTCCCTGATGGCAGCAGTCTGAAGCAGCTGTGTAGTGGGTGTGTGGGATCACCTGCCATGCGGTGGGCTTTCCGAGTGAGGCGTTTGCTGTGTAAGTCCTGCAGTGAGGGCAAGGAGGTGCCCACGATCTTCTCAGCTGCTCTCACAATGCGCTGGAGGCTCTTGCGGCAGGATGCAGTACATGCACCAAACCACACAGTGATGCAGCTGGTCAGGACACTTTCTATGGCACCTCTGTAGAAGGTGCTCATGATGGGGGTTGAAGCTCCAGCCCTTTTCAGCTTGCGGAGAAAGTAGAGACGCTATGCGTTTCCACCTGTCCCTCTGATCGGGGCGACACTGGAACAGGTACGTAAGGGAGCTCTTTCTTTGATCATTATAGCACCCAACTGGCCGCAGAAAACGTGGTTTCCAGAGCTGATTTCAATGCTTTCGGGGATACCATGGCATCTGCCTTCTCATTGGGACCTTCTGACTCAGGCGCATGGTCAACTCCTTCACCCACGTCCGGAGTTGTGGCAACTTTCAGCCTGGCCTTTGAAGGGGTCTGGCTGAGAGCCTAGGGCTTTGGTTGCTTTGTCCCCCCCCAAAAAAACTCAGAGAGTTTACAGGGGCCTGTGAGGTTACCCTGTGCCTGGCTTGGGTTTTTCACCTCCATTTACCATATTTATGCCCAGTGGAGACATCATATTGTTGTTTACATGTGGCATTTTTTCTCCTCTTAGCATATGCTTTCTACAGAAAGCAGCTGGGAGATGCCTGTCTTTAAGACGGATGCTCTCACATACACTTTGCCGAGCATTTCAAGGGCGTGAATGGATTACGTTCCCATAGCAAGTATGTTGCACCGAGAGAACATGACTGAAAGGGAACTGAAAGTTATGCACCATAACTCATGTTCCCTGAAGGAAGGGAACGAGGTGCAACATAACTGGCCCTTTTCAATGCTGGAAGCTCGGTGAAGTGCAATTGTTGAGGAAGATGGAGGGGCGCTCACCGCCTAAATACCCAGAGGGCGGGGCCTCTGGTGCGGCGGTGACGCCCCTGCCGTAAAGGCGTGAGTATATTCCTTCAGGTAATCGCACGGGGGCGCAATTCCCATAGCAAGTATGTTGCACCTCGTTCCCTTCCTTCAGGGAACTTGAGTTATGGTGCATAACTTTCAGTTATATTTGATCATTTTTGTCATATCTACACAAAAGCAAAACAAATTTTAGTAAGCTGCAGTTAACAACAAAATATTGTATATCTCAGAGCTGCCTTGATACATATCAGTGTTTCCATCTGTCAATAAATGTTCAAAACCAATCTACTCCACTAAGGAGTTTTGGCCAAGTGATTTGTTCAGTTTTCATCATTTCTGTTTGATGGTTATAGAAAACTCACTGAGGGTTGATGAAGGTATACTTGGAGGTCGAGTTTGTGATATTGACATAGACCTTGACACTCGCATCTGAGTCCTGAACTGCAGCCTGTGCAAAAAAACAACAGATTACTGTTATTTTTTAAAAGAAAGTTTGATGAAGGTATACTTGGAGGTCGAGTTTGTGATATTGACCTTGACCTGGACGCTCACATCTGGGTCCTGAACTGCAGCCTGTGCAGAAAAACAAAAACGGATAATTTTTTAAAGAAAGGTTGATGAAGGTTTACTTGGAGGTCAAGTTTGTGATATTGACCTTGACCTGGACACTTGCATCTGGGTCCTGAACTGGAGCCTGTGCATAAAAACAAAAACAGATTACTTTTTTTAAAGAAAGGTTGATGAAGGTATACTTGGAGGTCAAGTTTGTGATATTGACCTTGACCTGGGCGCTCATATCTGGGTCCTGAACTGGAGCCTGTGCAGAAAAACAAAAACAGATAAAAAAAATTTAAGAAAGTTTTACCAACAAGCTCCTTGTCCCAGTGTGCTGTTGTTGTGGGTCTACTCCAGCAACCAACAGGCGGGAAGTACACCGTCACAGCCAAGGTCATTTTAGAGTCTCCAACTCAAAGAGGAGGTACAGTATATGGATGCAGTTAGAGAGGACATGGAGGTAGTTGGAGTGATGACAGAGGATGCAGAGGACAGAGTGAGATGGAGGAGGATGATTTGCTGTGGCGACCCCTGAAGAGGGAAAAGCCGAAAGGAGAAGAAGAAGATGAAAATGTGGGAGAATACACCAAAACATTGTAACAAAACCAAGAACGACGATACACTGGGACTAAATCTGACTAAAGGAGCTGCAAAGTTCTGATGAAATGGGAAATGTGACAATATTAAAAAGAGTGAACCTTTGACTTGGAGAACACAGGAATGAAAGATGCTTTTCATGTGTCAACTTGATTTTTACATCAACAAACATTCACTTTTAAGACTGTGACTCAAACAATGGGATTAACTGATCTGAGCGTCTGGACCATTAACCTGAACACCCAAGACTCAGCTTGAATCCAACTCTGGACTCCACAATCTAACCACCTTCAACTGCCTTACTCACCTTTCTGGATTCCATCTCCGTCGTTGTTGGGAAAACTAGGACCTTTTATCTCCACGTCTTCAATGCGACTTGCAAAACAAACTACCGTAAGAATACTTGTACAAACAATCGTCTACTAAACCAGTGCAGATGTTAAGGACAGCTACAGCCCCACCACCCAAGAAAAAGGATGGAGGCACAGAACTAGTGAATGTCTGACCCACTACTGTATACAAGATGAACATCAGGAGACTCAATGATGAACTTATGAGTGCATGTTTCCACAGTCAGCAGTAGAAACCCAAAGTTGAAGAGGAGGAACAAGAAGATAAGCCCCTGCACAGCATGTACAATCCTACCAGAGGCTAGAGCGGGCTGGACTGAAGGACGGCACAGAGGCACTGATTATGGCAGCACAAGAACAGGACCTCAGCACGATAGCAGTAGAGTTAGATAGGAAATAGAAAAAAAGTGGAGAGTCAAAGCTTCAGTAGTCCCAGTGGTTGTTGAGCACTTGGCGCTGTGACCCCCAAATTGGAAGAGTGACTCCAACAGAGATCCCAGGAACAACATCAGAGACCTTTGTCAAGAAGAGTTCAGTCCTAGGAACTGCTAAAATCCTGAACAGAACCATTACATTCCCAGGCCTCTTGTAGATGACCTGACCTCATCCATCCATAAAAGCGCATACAACAAAATGTACTTACAATTCGTTCAAACAATCCGAAGTCTTGAAGGTGATTCTCTGCTCAGCGTCAGATTGTGTCACAAGCAGGGATTTGTCCTGGCTTTATAGCTCTACCTGTGATGGAGCTATAGCACGGAGGAGGAGCAGCAATGAAGCTCGTAGAGCAACATTCCTGTAAGTTCCTTGTTACAACCTCACCCTGAGGCTAATCAGATAAAAATATGGCACTGGGTGTAACATAAAAAAAACTAACAGTTGATGTCAATAAAAGAACATGTTTATTTTACAAAGTAGAAAAGAGAAAAAACAATCAGAAAAACACAGGGAAGCTTTAAGCTTCAGGGTCTCCAAGGCCAAAACAACAAACAAAACACCCCCTTCTAACTATAAAGAAAATATATAACTAGCTAGAAGTAAACTTAAAATACAATGGCTAAGCTCCCTAGCTATCCACAAAACAGGAGAAAACAGGTTGGAACAGAAATGGCAGAGAACCCCTACCAGCTTCCCCTGTGAACAGAGAAAAAACAACAACATTAGTTAGGCACTCACAAACTATACCAAAAGTGCTCACAGCAAGATCAGTTAAGTTTTATCAAACCACACAGACAAGATCACAGCAGATCAAGGCCCAGACAAAAGGGGCCTGACATCTTTGGCATGAAGCTCTTTATGGGGTGGCTGACGAGCTCAAACACTTTTCACCTGTGGCAGCCAGGTAGAACTGAAAAACAATAGGAGAGAGAGGGCTCCCTCAAGAAAAGAGAGCCCTTAGAGGTCAGTGACCGTAACACCCTCCCCCATAAAATCCTACATTAAATAAGGACAACACTTGAACTTACATCATTTGTACTACAGCACTATATCCTGGAAAGTACATCAGCTATCACATTTTCAACCCCTTTTTTATGTCTGATGTCTAGGTTATATTCTTGGGCCAGCAAAGCCCACCGCATTAGCCGCTGGTTGTGGTTGTACATGCGGTTCAGGAAGACTAATGGGTTATGGTCTGTATAGACTATAACAGAACTTGGTGAACTGACATAAACTTCAAAATGTTGCAAAGCTAATAGCATGGCCAAGGCTTCTTTCTCTATTGTAGAGTAATTCAATTGATGAGGCTTGAACTTAACTGAGTAGTAGGAAACTGGGTGACTGATGTCATCTGGTCCATCTTGGAGTAGCACTGCTCCAGCCCCAGTAGCGCTTGCATCTACCTCCAGCTTGAAGGCCTTGCTGAAGTCAGGAGCTGCTAATACAGGAGCGCTGCATAGAATGGACTTTGCACAGTCAAATGCATGTTGACATTCTGTAGCCGGGTCGGGTGTGGTTAAAATTGTGGACTTAAATATAAATAATCTAGTTTAAAAGAATAAATAATTGATCTAATAAAAGTGAGTTTGGTTAAAAACTTTACTAAAAATATTACCCTTTAAAAGCACACAGGCCCGTTTGCAGAGGAGGCTTGGACAGATTCACACACTGGCAACAATTAAATTGCACAATTGTTTAATTATTAAAATACTAAACAGTTACAATTATCAATAAAAGTGCAATTCATATCCCCTTTCTAAAAACAGGAACGCATACACACACACAAACAAAACAAGACACTGTCACCCCTGAAGAGATCCAAAGTCCGCCCTGGTAAAATGCAATCCCGCTGCTCCCAAAGAGGCGTCACACCCACCGACGCCTGTGTGATTAGTTGAGCTGGCATCAGTCTGCTTCAGCTCGGCCCGCAGGACGCGCGGCATAGCCCACGCCACGCCGTCCAGACAGCGGGCCCCAAACAGTCCCAGGACCAGCCGGCAGGAGAGGGACGACCCGGAGAGGAGGGGGGGGGCAGAACCAGTCGGGACCGCCGCAGAACACGGCCACGGACAACCAGGGAGACGTCGCCACGGACAACAGGAAGTAGAGTCGTAAAGGACAAACAGCAGGGACTAAAACAATAAATATTTGGTATTAAAATCTACAAAAGTATAAAATAGAAAGATAAAATAACGCTTTTACTCACCCCTGAGCTGCTCCACCTCTAACAAGAGAGGGAAGCAGAAAGCTTGTATTGGTGGTCGCCAGAACAGTGGATCATGGCGACCATTATTTAGCTAGCGCGTGACACACCAAACTACTGCCGCCGGAAGGCGGATGACGTGTGTCCACCCCTGGAGGCGGGCTCTGTTTTATACATGAAGCCAGCCCCAGACACACCAATCACGTTGCGGCACCTGTATGGTGCATTTAATGTCCGCTCGGACATCTTACCACATGTAGTCCACATGAACGGTTTCTTTGGACTACACAGATTCGTCAGAGGAGCCACTACCATTGAAAAGTTCTTGCAGAAACACCGGTAATAGCCAACTAAACCCAAGAACCGCCGGAGCTCACGTCTTGTGGTGGGTTTTGGGTAGTTTAGGATAGCCTCCACCTTTGCATTTACCGGGCGTACTTGGCCATGGCCCACTTCCTTTCCAAGGTAGGTCACCACCGCTTTGGCAAACTCACATTTTTTCAGATTCAAGGTGAGGGAGGCTTGGGCTAAACGAGAAAACACAGTTTTCAAAGTGGTAAGATGATCATTCCATGATGAGGAATAGATTACAATGTCATCCAAGTACACATTACAGTTCTTAATTCCTCTTAATACAGTGTTCATCAGTCGCTGAAAGGTAGCTGGTGCATTTCGCATTCCAAATGCCATTACAGTATATTGTAGGAAGTGGTCTGGGGTGACAAAAGCTGAAATTTCAGAAGCTCTGGCAGTTAGGGGAACTTGCCAGTAGCCCTTCAGTAGATCCAACTTTGTTATATAGGTGGTTGCACCAATGCTGTCTATGCAGTCTTCCATACGAGGTAATGGATGCGAGTCAGGGACTGTAACTGCATTTACTCTTCTAAAATCTGTACATAAACGTTGAGAACCATCAGGCTTTGGTGTCAAAAGGCATGGAGAGCTCCAGGAGCTCTGACTTTGTTTAGCCAAACCATTTTCCAATAAGTACTGAACCTCTTTGTCCATCATTTCCCTCTTGGCTGGGGAACAACGGTATGCATGCTGTTTAATGGGGGATGCGTCGCCCACGTCAATGTCATGCTCCAATACCGAGGTCCTAGAGGGCACATCTCCAAAAAGCATAGGGTACAACTGGATCAGGCCTTCCACATCCTCCTTCTCACCCCTGGGAAGATAGGACAGATATGCATCCAAAGAGTCAAGAATGACAGAGTTTGAGAGTTTACCACAGTGGTCTTCATCACACTTTTTCAAACCATCAGGGTGGACATCTCCAGACACAAGAGAGATGGATGCAGTTTTGGGAGAGTTCTCACAAGATGAGTCCTTGCGTTCATCTTCTCTGGAGTGAAACAACTTTAACATATTGATGTGACACAGACGTGTTTGGCGCCTCCTATCAGGGGTGTGAATAATGTAGTCTGTGTCATTTACTTTTCTTTTGACCACGTATGGGCCTGCAAAGTGTGCTGCAAGAGATGGTCCAGGTGTGGGCACCAGCATGAGTACTTTGTCACCTGGTTCGAATGACCGTTGTACAGTCTTTTTGTCATATAGCTTTTTCATTTTCCCTTGTGCAGCAGACAAAGACTTTCTTGCTATCGAACAAGCATGGTAAAGACGTTCCCGACACTGGGTGACAAACTCAAGCACATTAGATTGTGGCTTTGAGTCAGCTGACAGGAGTTGTTCTTTCAGAACCTTCAGTGGTCCTCTTACACCATGTCCAAAAACTAATTCAGCAGGGCTGAATCCAAGAGATTCCTGCTTTGCTTCTCGGGCTGCAAACAGCAAGAAAGGAAGTCCTTCATCCCAGTTTTTTCCCGTCTCAAGACAATACTTTCGCATCATGGCCTTAATAGTCTGGTGCCATCTCTCAAGTGCGCCTTGTGACTGAGGGTGATAAGGACTAGAAGTAATGTGTTTAACACCAAAAGACTGGAAAGTTTGCTGGAAAAGTTTGGACTGAAAATTACTGCCTTGATCAGTCTGTATAACTTTAGGCAGACCAAAAGTTGCAAAAAACTTCAAAAGAGCTTTTGTTATGGTAGGTGCTGTGATTCTCCTTAATGGAATAGCTTCAGGGAAGCGAGTGGCAGCACACATGATAGTTAGGAGAAACTGATTACCAGCCTTTGTTCTGGCCAGAGGACCCACACAGTCCACCAGAACACGCTCAAAAGGTTCACCAACTGCAGGGATGGGTTTAAGGGGAACTGGTGGAACCCTTTGATTAGGTTTACCCACTATTTGGCAAACTTTACATGTCCTACAGAACCTGGCAACATCTTTCTTGAGGCCTGGCCAAAAGAAATGCTGTAGAACACGGTCATGGGTTTTAGTGATTCCCAAGTGACCAGACCATGAGTGGTCATGTGCTAGCTGCAGTATTTGTTCACGATAAACTTGAGGAATGACTATTTGATGCACTACTCCCCAATCCTCTTCACTACCTTTTTGTTGCAAGGCAGGCCTTGAAATCCATTTTCTCATGAGTAATCCATTCTCAACATAAAACGTATGAGTTTTATTACTCTTTATTGAATCACACACACCTCCAAAGCATTTAGTGAGTGTTTCATCACTTTTCTGAGCCTGGCTCAAACTCTCATGCGTTATTGATAATGGGAGAAAAACCTCTGATCTTGGGGTAAAGTCCTCCTTGAGGGGTGCCGTTCCTGAAAGGACCTCTGCTGGTAACTTGTCCTCCATCAAAGCAGAGCCAAGAACAGAGTCATCCAAATTCACTTCCTTCAGCTTACGAGCTTGGGACCTGGTAAGAACACTGACAGAAAACACATCAGGATGGGACTTCAACACCACATCTTCACCCATCATGCAACTGGGATTATCCACCACCTCAGGATTAGGAAGTACCTTGTCTCCAGCAAGATCATTTCCCATGATAAATTCAACCCCTTGCACAGGGAAGGAGTTTCTCACTGCAACTTTAAAACATCCAGAGGCCAACTTGGACTTTATGTGAACATAATGTAAAGGTACTGGTACATACGTCATTCCAATTCCTTGTACTATTGTACTTGCATTACAGGAGGAGTCAGCATTAAATGGCAGAAAACTGGACAGGATGAACGACTGAGAACCACCAGTGTCCCTCAGTATCCTCACAGGTTTCTCATCCTTAGGAAGTCCTGTTAGAGAGATAAGACCATCAAAAATGAAGGGCTTAAAACAGTCATCAGCTTCAGTCATGTTTGAGAGATGTGGGGAAGATCTCGGCGTCTTAACCAGGCCAACCCCTTTAGCTGGTTTTGGTGGTTGGGGTGCCTGTTTACGTTTAAGGGCCAAACAGTCAGAAACAATATGCCCCATTTTATGACAGTAAAAACATTGTCTCTCGGATTTGGAGCTTGAAGTGTTCTTAACCTGAGACTGTAGCACATCTTTCCCCATTTTATCCCGAGGGGGTTGATCAGATTTACAAAAAACATTTTTGTGAGTAAGGGCAAATTCTTCAGCTAAGATAGCTCCCTCTTGTAAGGTGGTAGCTTTTTGCTCATTCAAGTACAAGACTGTACGATCAGGAAGGCAGTTTTTGAACTCTTCCAACAGTACCAACTCACGTAGTGAGGAAAAATCAGTGGCTTTGGTTGCCTGGCACCATCTGTCAAATAACATTGCTTTTTCTCTTGCAAATTCAACAAATGTTTGTGCAGTGGTTTTTCTTAAGGCTCTGAACCGTTGTCTGTATGCCTCAGGCACTAGCTCATATGCCCTGAGTATGGCAGCTTTAACTTTGTCATACACAAGACTGTCTTCAATTGTGAGTGCTGAACATACTTCCTGTGCCTTACCAGTCAGTTTGCACTGCAACAAAAGGGGCCAAACTTCTGTGGGCCACTGAAGGGCAACCGCAATACGCTCAAATGCATTAAAATATGCCTCCACTTCTGTCTCTCTGAATGGTGGAACCAGGGCAATATTCTTGCCGATGTCAAAAGTAGAAGGTGGTATAGAAGGTTTACCTGGTGAAATCCTGACCTTGGCCTCATCTCCATCTGTAGTGTGAACTGTAGTCGGTTTTTGAGCCTGCAACTCCAACTGACGTATTTTAATAGCAGTTTCAGCTTCGATTTGTCGGCATTTAAGCTTGAACTCCAGGTCATCCTTACGTTCCCTCTCTCTGGCTTCCAGTTCAAGTCGAGCCAGACGCACCTTTAAACGAGCTCCTCCACTAGGAACTGTGGACTCAGCAGACAAAGGCTCAAACCGTGGGAGAGACTGTGGTGGTTTACCTCCCTCTGGTTTTGCAGCAGCAGGTGTCCCCATG
>JBBPBX010072236.1:0-11722 GCA_038048925.1 Garcialebias charrua
TGTAAGAATACCTCAGATAAATTCAGCCATCTATATGACCAGCTGGTGAAAAACTATTTGGGCTGACAATGCATGCAGTTTGCATTAGTGTGTAATTTTATACACGTAGAACTGCAAACCATAATGCATTTTTTTTTCACTAAAACACTGTGATGGCAGCTGAAATTTAACACATCTCAACAAACAGTACTCTGCTTTTATAACTGTTTAATATGCCTTTATAGAAGGCTTAGCATCATATTACCATTTTTTGCTTTTTATCACACTGCACATCATTACTTAGCACAAATATGTTTGTGTTTAACCACGTACAGGGTTCCCAGAGAATCTAGAAATTAGGAAAAACTTGAAAACTGGCTTTCACATTTTCCAGGAAGGGAAATGTCAGTGAATTTGAACACTGATCTGCTGATTAAAATATGTTCTGAGTTTTTGACATGTACATGTACAATAACAGCAATATGCACATACCGAAGGCAACAATATTCCAGCTGTCATCTTTGAATCTGAGTCTGTCCGCCACCTAAGATGTGAAGTTCTGAACATTTTCTGTATGACAGAAATATATCATGGAATTTCAGGATTTCCTCTGAAAAATCAGGGAATACCCATAGAAGTTTGTTTTCATGAAATGCTGGGCAGCTTTAAGCAACAACAACAACAACAACAACAAAAGACTTTAGATTACAGCAGACATTTATCCATGTTTTCATAATCTGTTCTTTTTCATTTCAAATACAGGTAGTCCTCGACTTACGGCGGTCTCGAGTTACGATGTTTCATGGCTATGGCTTTTATCTCCCATTAGAAAAAATATATTTTGAAACATTTATTTTGAAAAGCAGAGTTACGCAAATTCCGGTTTTACGGGCGGCGTAATACAGAGGTGTAGACATTACATATGGACCGAGGTTGACTGCAGAACTAGTGCGAAGCAGTGGAAAAGTAAAGACAGCTGAAGATCTTGGAGGAGCAACGAGCTGACATGCTAACAGACCTTACTGTAAATGCTCTGGACCGAGGTTGACGGCGGTTTTACGGCAGATGGACCGAGCTGGATGGTGGTTTTACAACGTAAACGCAATACAGAATATCGAGGAGGGACGGAGGAACGGCTTCACCAGCATACCAGTAGGAAATTAACTTTTTTCCCCTTCATTATGGCTCCCAAATGTATGTGTTTTTGATAATGATGTAGGATACTGTGATAGGATAGGCTAAGTGCTTGGTAAAATACAATACTGTACGTATATGGTTCAGTATGTACGTATGTTTCGACTTACGTCGAAATTCGCTTTACGACGCCGCGTAGGAACGGAACTCTGTCGTAAGTCGAGGACTACCTGTATAAAAGTAAGTTCATAATGCTCTGAGCTCCATGGCATAAGATTACTTAAGGATGGAGACACCATTAGGGATATGGACTGATCATGGGAGGGTTACGGATTGCATCTCTGGACTGGCATTTCAGTGTCATTTGTGACTTTTGCACAGTTGTGGTTTGAGCTTGATAGTTTTGTGGAATTTTTGTGTGTTCAAGTGGGGATCTTTTCATCCCTTCCTTGATTCCTTTTGGTGCATGTACCGGTACATGTTGTGGGACATGTACTTTTCTTTCCAGTCCCCCAGAGGTGTGGAGAGGTTGTGCCTAGGGCTTCAGTTGTGTTTTAGCATGGCTTGTACATTTCGCCGTCCATAGGGGAAGCTTAGTCAGGTGACTTGAGGGTGTCAGAGTTTCGGGCAGAGCAGGGCCGGAATTAACCCAACAATGCAGGTAAGAGTCAGGACTCAAGGATTACAAAAATAAATACTCTTCAATAATAAACAAAAAGGCTGACAGGGCCGTAATGTACAAAAACAGGGAACAAGGATATGAACAGGCTGGTAGGACAAGACAGGGTTGACCCAACGATGACACGGCAACGAACAAGACTAAGAGACAAACATATATACACAGACAAGACAGGACATGATTACAAACAGCTAGGAACAGAAGGTGCAAATAATCAAGAATAAAGAGACACACAAGGGTGCACAGACATGGAAGGCCCACTAGATGATGCCATCCTTACAGTACCCCACCCCACATCTCCAAAAAGGCCCACCCCAAAAGACTTGGTCAGGAGGAGGGAGGAACTGAAAGGATGGAGGGTCCAAAGAAGACAAAACAAAAACAAACACTTGGAAACTAATTAAACACAAACTGGAAACACAAATGTCTAGGTGGTCAGGAGACGTCCATCCGGCCGGAGTAGGTCAGGCAGGCGGCTGGGAGGCCGTCCATCAGGTTGGAACAGGGTGGGCAGGCGGGTTGCAGGGAGACCGTCCATCAGGCTGGAACAAGTCAGGTGGGCGACTGGGAGGCTGTCCAGCAGGCTGTAAAAAGTTGGATGGGTGGCCAGGAGGTTGTATATCAAGTCAAGTCAAGTCTACTTTATTTGTAGAGCACATTTAAAACAGAGACTGTTATCAAAGTGCTTAACAACAACAACATCGGGAGTAAACTTAATGGAAAAGTACAAAACACTAATGATAATACTGAAGAATTCAAAAAGCATTTACAATGTAGGAGCACAGAACAAAAGACAAAACAAAACACTAAATCAACTCACACTGTGTGAAATGTCTGTGAGAACAGATGAGTTTTTAGCAGGAATTTGAACTGAGGAAGGGAGGTGGCCTGTCTAATCTTGGGGGGCAGGTTGTTCCAGAGTTTAGGGTCTATGACTGAAAAAGCTCTATCTCCTCTGAGCTTCAGTCTTGTTTTAGGAACAACCAAAAACAGCTGATCGGATGATCTCGGGGCTCGGGAGGGAACATATGGTTCCAGTAGCTCGGAGAGATAAAGGGATGCAAGGCCATTTAGGCATTTGAAAGTCAACAGAATAATCTTAAAGACTATTCTAGACCACATAGGGAGCTTGTGAAGGGAGGACAGAACTGGTGTGGTGTGTTCAGACCTGCGAGTTCCGGTTAAGAGTCGAGCAGCTGCATTCTGGATGAGCTGGAGACATGAGATGGAGGCCTGGCTGACCGCATCATATAGTGCATTACAATAGTCCAAATGGGTCGTGATAAAGGCATGGACCAGTTTCTCAAGGTCAGGTCTTGACAACACTGGCTTGAGCTTAGCTACCTGTCTTAATTGGAAGAAGCTTTTTTTGCAGAACAGAATTGATTTCTTTTTCAAACTTGAAATCAGAGTCTAAAACCATCCCGAGATTTTTACCAGACTGCTTAAGATATGGCTGAAGAAGGTCAAGGTTGACAGGATCAGAGGCAGCAGTTGAGCTAGGGCTAAAGACAATGACTTCAGTCTTTCCATTTTTGAATCTTTAAAATTTTGAAGCCATCCAGGCCTTAAAGCTACAGTCTGTAGTTTTTTGAACATGCTGGAACTTAGAAAAATTTTGAACAGAGACACGTTTCTGGTCCCTCCCCATCAGATTCATATATGGCTCTGCTCCCCCTTGCTCTGCTGAACTTCAGCTCAGCTTCCTTAGCTCCGCCTCCACTGCATGTCCTTTCGCAGCCGCTGCGATTTTCTGTTTATATGTCAATAAAATGTTCAAAAAAATAAAATAAAAACATGGAACGCTGGTCCAGCACACCAGAACGCCAGGAAATCTGCAAAGCCTCGCATAGCCACGTTGAACCCGAGTTTAATTTGCTCGTGACAAATTCATTCATTTCCTCATTTCAGTCATGGAGTCAGCGGAGGAGGAAGCGATCACTTGACTTTTGGCAAAAAAACAAAAGAAAAGTCCAGATCAGGGATGAAGAAGGGGAATTTAATACATTTGTGTCACATACAAAACAGTTCTGCATCGCTTTGCAATCCTTTGAACGAGAATGTACGCGGCCACTGGGGCTGGGACAAGCGGGGGCGTGGGTTAGGGGGTGAGAAGTGAGAAGCTCTGTTTTTATTGGCTGGTTAAAAACTCTGTTTTTATTGGCTGGTTGAAGATGGGTCACTGTAGGTTTTTAGAAATGCTTTTAGTAACACCTGGAGAAGCAAGGGGAATATAGTTTTTTTCAGAGATTCCTTGTCTAATATCAGTCTGTCAGGAGATAGTGACAGAGTGAAGAAATATGTTAAAAATATATTTTTTAGAAAAACTACAGACTGCAGCTTTAATGTCATCCAGACATTTTAACAGAGGGTGAATGGAGCGAGCACTTGCTGGTTTCACAGGCAGGTAGATCTGACAGTCATCCGCATAACAATGGAATGAAAGACCATGTTTCCTCAAGATGGACCCCAGTAGGAGCAAATAGAGTGAGAACAGAAGGAGTCCAAGAATTGAACCCTGTAGGACCACGCAAGAAAGAGGCAATGAGGCGGAGACATTATTACTAACCTTGACACAAAAGCTCCTGCCACTCAGGTATGTGCGGAACCATTCTAATGCAGCACCTGTAATCCCAACCCACTGTTCCAGCCATGATATAAGTATACTGTGGTCAACAGTATCAAAAGCAGCAGTAAGGTTCAGAAGTACAAGTACCACAAACTGACCAGAATCATCTGATATCATAATATCGTTACAAACCCTCACTAATGCTGTTTCAGTGCTGTGGAGTTGCTTAAAACCAGACTAAAAAATCTCGAAAAATCTGTTATCATTCAAAAATGTATTTAATTGAATAAAAACTATTTTCTCCAGGATTTTGGACAGGAAGGGAAGTTTCGAGATTGGTCTAAAATTAGAGCAAGCAGAAGGGTCAAGTCCAGGTTTCTTAATTAACGGATGAACTACTGCATGTTTGAAATCATCGGGGACCATACGTGTCACAATACTACTATTTATAATAGTAAGAACAACGGGTCCAATCGTGGGTAGAACTTGTTTGAAAAACAACGCAGGAATGGGGTCAGTGGGGGAACCGGAGGGTTTCATCTGACCAACGACTTTGTTTAGAAATGGGAGTGAAATGGGTTCAAACAGTTTGAATACAGCTGTGCAAGGGACAAAGACAGAGGGGTCAGTTGTGGACTGAGGAATGGATGACCTAATCAACTTTACTTTATCAGCAAAGTATCTGGTAAAGTTGTAGCAGATGTCAACAGAGGCCTCCATGCTAGCAGACCAAGGGACGTTTAAAATGGAATTTACGGTATTAAAAAGAACACGGGATGATGACAGTTTGAAGAGATATTTGGGAGAAATATTTGTTCTTTTCAGATTTAACGATGCTCTGTTAATCTTTCAAACATGTTTTTAACATAATTAAAGAACCCTGTAATTTGTCCTTTTTCCACTTATGCTCAGCTCTCCTGCATAGCCGTTTGGCTACTCTAGTGGTCGCATTCAACCAGGGATGTGGTGCCCGCTTTGGTCGCCTGATTTTTAACAGGGCCACGAGGTCCAGGATCTTGGTGCAGGTTGCATCATGCCTACTGAGCAGATCCTGCATACTAATACAGGCAGAGGTTTCAGGGGTTGGGGCAGCATCAGTAATGAATGCAGAGGAAAAAAGAGCAGCAGTTGAAGAGTTAAATATCCAACAACTCTTGGCTGGAGCGGGGGATGTAGACTCATGAATAACAGAGGTTTCGAATGAAATGGGTTTGTGATCTGACACAATGGCATCCCCAATTTCCAGATTTCTTTCATCAGGCTGGAGCAGTTTGGGCGAGCAGCCAGGAGGCCGTGGGCTCGCCGTGGGCGGGGCTGGCAGTGCGCTCACCCTGGGGCTGCTTGGACTTGGGTGTCCTGTCCTGTCGGCAGGGCGCGGGTTGGGCCGAATCTTGGATGTCTGCTACTCTCCACCCCAGAATGAATGGGCCTACCTCCTAGGTTTGGATGTGGGTTGCCCCATGTAGGGGACAGGTACATGTCTTGGACCTAGGGGGTATAGAGTGTGCATCGGGATTATGAATGGAACGTGTCGTTATTGTTTGTCTTTCTGTGAGTGAGGGTGAGGATGAGGGTGGGTCTGAATGAGTGTGTCTGTGTATGAATGTTTAAGTGTCAGGCTGGGACTTGGACTGCCCCCTCTCTGATACATCTGAGGCTACTTAGTGTCGCGCTCCTGCCACGTGGCCCCCTGGTGGGTGTTCCTTTGCCTGCGGGCGTGCTTGGGGCCCTCACTATCTGGGGTTGGGCGCTTGGGCGTTTGTCGGCTCGGCCTGGTGGCTGCCTGGTGGGGCTCGTGTCCTCTGGTCCTGTCGGGTCTGGGCCTGAGGGGTGGGCGTCCCCGGTGCCCGGGCCTCGGTGACCGGCCCTGGGGCTACGTCGGTGCAGCGGGCTCCGGCGGGGGCCTGTGAATTTGTCGCGTTTGACCCCGGGGGGTCATTGTATGTGGTCGCTGGTGGGATTCGTCCGGTTCTTCCCCTTGGTCGGATCTGGGGAGTGGGCGAGTGGCTCGTCCTGTTCGGGTGGCCCTGGGGACTCTGGGCTCGGGGTCCTTCCTGGGGTCTTGGGCTTTGATCGCCCCTTCGTCTGCCTCGGGCTTTGGGGGGACGGATCTCTGATGCTTCACAGTCGCTACTAAATGTTCTATTGGAGGAACCTTATTCACTTATGCATGCTCACAACCACACACAAATGGATGCAGGGATGTATATGTAGATATATGCAGATATGTAGATGGGTATATGAATGAATATAAATGTATATGTATGTATACTGTATATATATTTGTAGGTATGGGTATGTGTATTTATAGAAATCTACTGCAAGGTCATGAATATTATTAGTCTTTATGCATGTATGTTTCGTTGCTGTGTTCTGTCATGTGCTTTGCAGGATTGCGGACGGAGGTTGGGTGTGTTTGCCTTGTGCTCTTTTTGTGGATAATTGTTGTTTTGTTGTCTTACTTTCTCTTTTCTTTCTCTCTAAAAAAAATAAAAAAATACATATTGGAGTGAGAGGATGGCTATAAGGTGAGAAGGGAGGCCATCTATAAATGGGGGGGGGAAAAAGGAGGCCGTCTATCAAACTGGAACAGTTCAGCTAGGCAGCCAGGAGGCTCTCCATGCAGGATCGGGTCAGACAGGCGTTCGGGAGACCATTAATCAGGCCGGGGCCGGCAGACAGGTGGTTGAGAGATCATCGTACTAGCCAATCAAGCAGGATCGGGTCAGACGGGCGGCCGGGAGACCGTTCATTAGGCTGGGGTCGATCAGGTAGGTGGTCAAGAGGTCTTCTAATAGGCCATTCAAACAGGTTAGAAAGGCAGAACAGGATCTTCTGCGGCTTACTCAGGATCTTCTGCGGTCGGGATGAGAGTGAAGATCTCAGGTGGGCTGGGACCATATACCTCAGGCTAGGGCTGGACGATATGGCCAAAATTTTTATCACGATATAGTTCTTAATTTCGGTCGATATCGATATAATTCGATATCGATATAAACAATATAAAAGCCTAAAAAAAACTATAAACTATACAAATAAATTAATGTTCTCCTTGTATTTGTATTTAGCCTCCAAAAAGATGGAAATCACCATCAAATAAACATAAACTTCTCAACCCAATAATTCTCAGTCGGGTCATCTGGACACTTTCTTTTTTATAGAAACGTTTCACCCTCCATCCTCCATCCAATTTCTATAAAAAGAAACTGTCCAGATGACCCGACTGAAAATTATTGGATTTGGTACGTGGATTATTGAGCATGAACTTTCTTGCCATAAAATTCTCAACTGTGTCAATATTAATAGTTTTAACTTTAAACATCTTTAAAATTTACAGCATTGAAATTCATAGTTAATTAAATAAAACTTTTGGGTGTTGTTATTTATAAGAAGCTGACATAGAAATCTCATGGAAATTACTTAAGAATAAAAATAACAAAATCAATTGCATTACTGTATAAAGTAAAATAGTTTTTGAATGACAAAGTTTTGAATATATTGAATAATGTAATGATTGTTCCATATTTAATCTGTTGTATTGAAGTTTGGGGAAAAGCATGTAAAACTATTACAAACCCTGTTTTTTTGTTTTGTTTTTAAAGAGCTACAAGAATTATTAGTAGGAAGTGCTATGGTCACCCAACAAATATTTCATCAGTTTAAATTATTAAAATTTTATGATTTGGTTGAACATAGTATTTTACAAGTCATGTATAAAACTGAAAAAAAAATACCCCCCAAATATTCAATTAAAATTTGTTTAAAGTTATTAAAGGGGACCTCAGATGTATTTTTTAAATTTTTATGGTATTTCTGTGGGATATCCAGACCCTATTCCTTCAATTTAATGCACAAAATAATTATTAGATAATCAATTATACCCTTTTTAATTCTGCCATTTTTAACTTTCGTTTTGAACGACCGGTTTCTTGAAGTCCACGCCCTTCAACGATCTGTTCACGCCCTCTGTAACAGCCAGTATCTGTAATGTGTTGTTGTTTTAAAATTAGCTCTTTTTTTATTACTCATTTGACTTACTGTTAGTGTTAGCTTAAGATAACTTACCGAAACCCGTCTGAGCGCGCCGCAGTTTGCTGCTCCTTTTAGCATTAGACCACCCGAATCCGAAGCTAATGTTAGCTTGTTCCTCTTCCGGTTTTCGCCAGCTCCGCTCGTTGCACGCGATGAGATTTTGGGAGTTATCGCTGTTCCAGTGAAGACAACACAAAGTTCACCAAGTGTCTCCCGTAAATTAATCTGTAAGGAGAAGGTCCTCTTGCTGCGAGCCTGCTGCGAGGCTGCTGCAAGGCTGTACAGTTGAAGCTCCGCTCCATCGCGCCGGAAGAGGGTCCCGTCGAACCCGGTCCTTCCGCCTGTGGTCCGCTCGTTTAATTTTTGCCGGCTGCGCGTTGGCAGCGATCGCAAATACACTAAAAATTGAACTAAAACATAAAAATAACAATTATACTTTATTTATAAAGCCATTTAAAAAAACACAGCTGCAACAAAGTGCTGTACACATGAAATTAAGAACATATAAACAAAAGATGAGATGAAATCATGAAAAACAACAGTCATGTGTTTAATACAGAAGTGGGTTGAGCCTAACCAGGGGTTGCTAGGTGAGGGGCTGGACTCAGGTTTGATCTGATTGGCTGGCGGCTTGTGACGTCAATAAATGCAGGAAGTGTGAATCCTGGTGTATTTATCAAAAATAAATAAATCTACTTAGAGTAAATAAACCACTGGGTGCATTTTTTTGGCACAAGGACTGTTTTTTTATGAAGTAAATACCCAAAGTTTAGTAAAAAAACATTAAAAAGTGAATTTTGCATGTGTGGTCCCCTTTAAACCCTGAAGGGAATGTAAATGTTTGTAAAACCTCCATTTAGGACTAGTTTGAAGGAGCTGAGTTGTAAATCAGGAAACAGGATTGTGTTGACTTGATATCATCATAAACATTTCTAAAACTATGTTTTAAAATATGATTAAATCAAAGTTGTTGGGAAGGTGTGGTGCAGGTGAAGTGAAGGTTGTTGTTTGTAGTTATTTTGTATATTTTAAACAAGGGGCAGATATAACACTATTTTCGTCTTTCTGCACATTTTCATTCAGTGTTTTTTTTTCTTCTGATGAATTTGTTTTATTTTGAATTTAAAAAACATGCAGCGCTGCTGGGGCTGTTTGTTTACATCGCAGTTTCAGGGAAACGTTGGCTCAAACTTTATTGTTCTTCATCTTCTGACTCTCATCATATTCTATCGAGTGGAAACTCTTCAGATTAAACAAGTTAGAATAGATGTTCCCACCGCTAGTTAGAACGACTTTGTCACGTTTTGCAAAATAAAGAAACCGAGTAAGACTCGCTGCAGATGAGACCTGCAGTTTAACAAAACCGAACTACGTCCACACCGACGAATTAGTCTTTCCTCTCATCAGTGATGTCGTCTGCTTTCTCTTCGCTTGTGAAACTTTGTTCAGTCACATTCTGACGGTCATGAGCACTCGTTTGACTCGTTTTGAAGCGAAAACTTAACGCGCTTTGGAGACTAGCTTAGCTTTTAGCCTGCTACCGCTAACGCCTGCTGCTGGAGTGAGCGCTGCGTAACAACGACGTCACCACGCACGTTTTGTGTCACAGCTTTTTCTGTCCGGGCGGGTTGTTGAAGCAGCCGCTCCAACCCGAACAGAAACAGAAAAACGTTGTAAAATCCTATCGAAATATCGAAAATATGCTTAAACTTCATATCATCGTTATTGAATAAAAGTATATCGCGATATTTATCGTTATTGAATTATCGTCCAGCACTACCTCAGGCTGAGGTGTAGACGCAAGAGAGAGAGGACCTCAGTAGGCAGGGAAGGAAAAAGGACATTGATGGATGGACCAGGAGCAAGGACCTTGGCGTGATATTCTGTGGCCGAATCAGGAGCATACATAGATGCTGTAGAACCCTCTGGAGGTGACGTGGCACCTACAGCAGTTTCAGGGGTGGTTGTAGACTCTGGGCTGGTTGTTGGTTGTGGGTTAGTTATAGGTTTTGGGCTGGTTTCAGGTGAACTGCAGGTTGTGGGTGAACTTCAGGTTGTGGGTACTCTGGAGCTGCAGATCGTGGAGACTGGGGCTGAATGATGTGGAGACTCTGTGGCTGCAGGTTCTTGAGACTCTATGGCTACAGGTTCTTGGGACTCTGGGGCTGCAGGTTCTGGACATATTGTAGGTTGTGGAACTGGGGCAGAGTATCTGGAACCCTTCTGCTGTCAAACTCTGTAACGTGGGTGGCGGTGTTGTTCAGGTCCAGGATCAGGTCGAGTGCGAGGAGCTGACCATGCAGGTGGTATTGGCAGTACCGGGTCTGTTGGTTCAAAAACAGGAGAGTTCAGTTCTGGTGGAAGACTAGGACTGGCAGCATAGAGTCAGATGAATGACTCCAACCAACGCTTCTCCTCCAACACCTCGTCCAAAATGTCCTCCATACCAGGAGAGTCAATTAAACCAGGGAGACAAATATATTTGTCACATAATGTCCTTTGTGGCCACCCACCTTTCCCAGAGATAGTAGGAGGTGGCCGAGTTCATATATCTCTGAACGGTGTCACAGAGTCGAGAATAATCCTCATTAGAGAATCCAAACAAGAATTTCTCACCTGCTAGGCTAATAGTTGGTTGTGCCGTACTGTCAAGGTTTCTGACAGAGCAGGGCAAGAGTGAACCCAATTATGCAGGTAAGAGTCAGGATTCAATGATTACAAAAATAAATACTATTTAATAATAATAAAATGAAAAGGCTGACGTAGTAGCAATTTACAAAAACAGGGAACAAGGATCAGGACAGGCTGGCAGGACAAGACAGGGTTGACCTAATGACGACGCGACAATGAACAAGACTAACAGACAGACTTATATACACAGACAAGACAGGACGTGATTACAAACAGCTGGGGACAGAAGGTGCAAATAATCAAGAATAAAGAGACACAAAAGGGTACACAGACAAGGAAGGCCCAGGAAATTCAGACTACTATTAGATCTACTTGAGTTTGTCAAATGACTATTTTAAGTATTCACATTCCATTAGGTGTCTGTACCCCTTGGGCTAGAGATCTTTGTTTGTGGGTTTGAATAGTAAAAATCCCCTCCTGAGAATTTTCTCCAGCATATCCCCTCCAGTAGGACAAAACAAAAGATCACTCCCCCCACACTGAGAATCTTCACCAGCATACTTCCCCCACATTAACCCCCACATTCCAACAACAGCATTGCTTCTTCAGTTGAGAGAGTTTATTTTTTACACCAGAGAGAGACTTATTGAAAGATATAGCTCTGTACTTTCAAAAATTAGCTGAAATGAGCATATATA
>JBBPBX010072238.1:0-18116 GCA_038048925.1 Garcialebias charrua
TGTTGGATGTTGTCTATCATGGTGCATCCTGCAGATGTTGGATGTTGTCTATCATGGAGCATCCTGCAGATGTTGGATGTTGTCTATCATGGTGCATCCTGCAGATGTTGGATGTTGTCTATCATGGTGCATCCTGCAGATGTTGGATGTTGTCTATCATGGTGCATCCTGCAGATGTTGGATGTTGTCTATCATGGTGCATCCTGCAGATGTTGGATGTTGTCTATCATGGTGCATCCTGCAGATGTTGGATGTTGTCTATCATGGTGCATCCTGCAGATGTTGGATGTTGTCTATCATGGTGCATCCTGCAGATGTTGGATGTTGTCTATCATGGTGCATCCTGCAGATGTTGGATGTTGTCTATCATGGTGCATCCTGCAGATGTTGGATGTTGTCTATCATGGTGCATCCTGCAGATGTTGGATGTTGTCTATCATGGTGCATCCTGCAGATGTTGGATGTTGTCTATCATGGTGCATCCTGCAGATGTTGGATGTTGTCTATCATGGTGCATCCTGCAGATGTTGGATGTTGTCTATCATGGTGCATCCTGCAGATGTTGGATGTTGTCTATCATGGAGCATCCTGCAGATGTTGGATGTTGTCTATCATGGTGCATCCTGCAGATGTTGGATGTTGTCTATCAAAGTCAAAGTCAAAGTCAACTTTATTGTCAGATCTGCAATATGTACAGTGCAGGACATACACAGGACCGAAATTGCGTTTCTCTCAGTCCCTCGGTGCAACAGTAAACATCTAAACATTGAAACACTGAAACATATAATAATAGACATAAGCATAAAAATAGTAAAACTAACACTGTCCTGTGTTTTTTTTTTTTTTTTTTTGCATAGTGGTATAAAAAAAGAGTATAAAAAGTATAACTAAAATAAACTAAAGGTTTCTAGCATTGACATTTGCAAAGTGGCAAAGCAGCGTATGAGTTAATGTACACAGTATATGTATGAGGTAGTAGTTGATGTTGTTGTAGAGGCAAAAAGTGGCATATGCAGTAAGGCACATTGGGCATCCCTAAATAAGACCGTTCAGAGCACACTGTATATGTATCAGCAGTGGTGTAGATATTAGAGTAGTGTAAATGTAAACAGTAGTAATTACATGTAAGCAGTAGTAATAAAAGTAAACAGTATTAATAAATGTAAACAGAGAATGTAAACAGTATTATGATTATAGGCAGTGATGTAATACAAACATTAGTGCAAGTATGAGAAGTAGTGCAAACTGTATGAGCACATGACCGAGAGTTTAGTGAATAACCCGTTTGATGACACAGAGTCCAGTGTTAAAATCTTTGTGTTGTGTGGTAATGTGTGAGAAAGTTTTAGTGTTAAGGCAGTTCAAATGGGAGGGGGGGCAGAGCAGGCAGAGTGTTTAGCATCCTGACTGCCTGATGAACAGAGCTGTCTCTCAGTCTGCTGGTTCGAGCCTGGAGACTCCTCAGTCTCCTCCCTGATGGCAGCAGTCTGAAGCAGCTGTGTAGTGGGTGTGTGGGATCACCTGCCATGCAGTGGGCTTTCCGAGTGAGGCGTTTGCTGTGTAAGTCCTGCAGTGAGGGGAAGGAGGTGCCGACGATCTTCTCAGCTGCTTTCACGATGCGCTGGAGGCTCTTGCGGCAGGATGCAGTACATGCACCAAACCACACAGTGATGCAGCTGGTCAGGACACTTTCTATGGCACCTCTGTAGAAGGTGCTCATGATGGGGGTTGAAGCTCCAGCCCTTTTCAGCTTGCGGAGAAAGTAGAGACGCTGGTGAGCCTTCTTGGCCAGTGATGCAGTGTTCCTGCTCCAGGACAGGTCCTTTGAGACGTGCACTCCCAGGAACTTGGTGCTGTCTACTCTCTCCACTGCGGTGCTGTTGATGGTCAGAGGGGCATGTTGGGCATCCCTCTTCCTGAAGTCCACAACAATCTCCTTTGTCTTCTCCACGTTGAGAGTGAGATTGTTGTGTCCGCACCACAAGGCCAGGCGGCTCACCTCGTTCCTGTAGTCCGTCTCATCGTTGTTGCTGATGAGACCTACCACTGTTGTGTCATCCGCAAACTTGATGAAGTGGTTGGAGCTGTACGATGGTGTGCAGTCATGTGTTAGCAGGGTGAATAGAAGGGGGCTCAGCACACATCCTTGTGGGGCCCCTGTGTTCAATGTGATGGTGCTAGATGTGTTACTCCCGATCCGTACTGTCTGTGGTCTCCCGGTCAGGAAGTCTAGCAGCCAGTTACACATTGAGGTGTTCAGCCCCAGACTGTCCAGTTTAAGGATGAGCTGTTGGGGGATGATGGTGTTAAATGCCGAGCTGAAGTCGATGAACAACATTCTAACATAGGAGTCCTTCGTGTCCAGATGTGTGAGAGCTGTGTGAAGGGCAGAGGAGATGGCATCGTCGGTTGAGCGATTAGGTCGGTATGCAAATTGGAAGGGATCCAGGGAGTCAGGGAGGACAGATGTGATGCTTTTCATGACTAGCCGTTCAAAGCACTTCATCAGGATGGGGGTGAGTGCTACTGGGCGATAGTCATTGAGGCATGCGGGCGTTGCCTTCTTTGGGACAGGGATGATGGTGGTGGCTTTGAAACAGGTGGGGACGATGGCCTGGCTCAGTGAGATGTTAAAGATGTCCGTGAAGACCGCTGCGAGTTCCCCTGCACAGTCCTTCAGCACACGACCAGGTATGTTGTCAGGACCAGAGGCCTTCCGGGCGTTAATCTTGATGAATGATCGCCTTACGCTGTCTGAGGACAGCGCCAGCACCTGGCCATCAGGAGAGGGGGGGAGTTTATGTGCTGGTGTGCTGTTACTTGC
The DNA here is from genome assembly GCA_038048925.1 of Garcialebias charrua. Lineage (NCBI taxonomy): Eukaryota > Metazoa > Chordata > Actinopteri > Cyprinodontiformes > Rivulidae > Garcialebias > Garcialebias charrua. The sequence continues at coordinate 2,825 of JBBPBX010072238.1, forward strand.
CTCGAACCGAGCAAAGAACTCATTGGAGCTATCATGGAGCACCCTGCAGTCAGGGGTGCACCCTGCAGTGAGGGCAATTATTTTTTCCATGGGGCCACATGAGAAATAGAAAATATTGTGGGGGGCCGGGCGAAATGACATAATTCAATACTGCATATTAATAGTATTTCTTTATTAAAAGCAGTAAATATCATTGTTTAGACAAACTGGTAAAAGTATTAGTTATGATTAATCAACAAAATAAAAAGCATGAGTGGACATTTTTGAGGGCTAACGTTGTCTTGTGACTTGACAACAATGCAATCATGCACATTGCGCATGTCTTGATTTACATATTGCATCATTTTGTACGTGAATTTTAAAAAGACATCAAAATTAAAGCAATGCAGTCCACAAATGAGGTAAAATTAGAAACTATTTTTTTGTTGTAACTCCCCTTACGGGGGCCGGTCAGAGTCAACCAAAGGGCCGCATGTGGCCCTGGGGCCTTACAATGCCCAGGTCTGCATGCAGATGTTGGATGTTGCCTATCATGGTGCATCCTGCAGATGTTGGATGTTCTCTATCATGGTGCATCCTGCAGATGTTGGATGTTGTCTATCATGGTGCATCCTGCAGATGTTGGATGTTGTCTATCATGGTGCATCCTGCAGATGTTGGATGTTGTCTATCATGGTGCATCCTGCAGATGTTGGATGTTGTCTATCATGGTGCATCCTGCAGATGTTGGATGTTGTCTATCATGGTGCATCCTGCAGATGTTGGATGTTGTCTATCATGGTGCATCCTGCAGATGTTGGATGTTGTCTATCATGGTGCATCCTGCAGATGTTGGATGTTGTCTATTGTTGTCTGTTGACTAAATAAAGGTTGAATGAATACATACAGAGGAATGTACGCTGTCGCCCCCTGTGGTCACAGAGTTTGGTGTAACACCTGTCACACCCTGTCAAAATAAGAGTTCCAGGTTGAAATTCAGCCCTGGATACAGGTGAGAGGTGACATGTACAGGTAACACAGGTAAATGTGACACATGTACAGGTGAGGCAGGTAAACACATCTTACTGCTCTGCAGGGTGCACTGTGAGCGCGTTGCCATGGTGACGTTCTGGCTCTTCATGGAGGACACCGTTGCCATGGTGACCGAAAGCTTCAGGGACAGGCAGGAAGACATGTCCCTCTACCTGAGCCTTCATCACCATCGTTATGCTCCTCTTCCTCTCCAGGAGCGTGAGAGCCTCGTGGACCACGCCCCCTGCGTTGCTAAGCAACGGACAGGTGACCTGAGGACAGACACAAACACACCTGAACACGTGTCTGTCTTCAGAAGTTGTCAGGCGGTTCTGAAGGAGCTCACCTCCTCAGTGAGTCCAATCAGGACCCCCAGACCTCCTGCTCCTCCAGCTGGCACCTCCTGCAGGTCCAGCACGGTTCTGGTCTTGGACACACACAGGACCTTGGACTGGACTGTGTGGGGGAAGCTGAGCCCGGCACAGAGTCCAGAGTCCTGCAGGTGGACGAACAGCCTCCTCTGGTCCTGGTTGATCCAGAACCCGTTCAGAACCTCCGTGTCCGAGTCGCGCCATGAGTCCGGGTCCAGCCCGAAACAGTTCTGAGCAAAGACCCGGGCGGGCCGAAGCGGGCCGTCCTGGTTCTGATCCATCAGGTCTTCAGTCTGTACAGGAACACAACACGAAGCAAACCGAACCGTTCGTTTTGTCCGTTGCTCGGTTCTGACGTCCAGAACCGTTGACAGCTGGGTCGTGTGCGCATGCGCCGCTGCTGCAACGTGTTTTTATTTTTTATTTTTTATTGAACATAGGCAACAACATCACAAAAAGAGGTGCCATTAAATACATTTTTACAAGGTTACATCTAACAAACCAAACAGATAACAAGAATAAAAAATCAAGAAAATAAAACTGTTCAAGCGAAAACCTGAAAATACTGTAAAACAAAAAAAATCCTAAGGGGCATATTATTTATAACATAAAAAACCAGGGAATACGTGACACATCAAATGTTTTCAAAAAAGATGACAAGGAAGACCTGAGTCCAGAACAACATGTTGCCCCCAAGTCCTGAGTCCAGAACAACATGTTGCCCCCAAGACCTGAGTCCAGAACAACATGTTGCCCCCAAGACCTGAGTCCAGAACAACATGTTGCCCCCAAGACCTGAGTCCAGAACAACATGTTGCCCCCAAGACCTGAGTCCAGAACAACATGTTGCCCCCAAGACCTGAGTCCAGAACAACATGTTGCCCCCAAGACCTGAGTCCAGAACAACATGTTGCCCCCAAGACCTGAGTCCAGAACAACATGTTGCCCCCAAGACCTGAGTCCAGAACAACATGTTGCCCCCAAGACCTGAGTCCAGAACAACATGTTGCCCCCAAGACCTGAGTCCAGAACAACATGTTGCCCCCAAGACCTGAGTCCAGAACAACATGTTGCCCCCAAGACCTGAATCCAGAACAACATGTTGCCCCCAAGACCTGAGTCCAGAACAACATGTTGCCCCCAAGACCTGAGTCCAGAACAACATGTTGCCCCCAAGACCTGAGTCCAGAACAACATGTTGCCCCCAAGACCTGAATCCAGAACAACATGTTGCCCCCAAGACCTGAGTCCAGAACAACATGTTGCCCCCAAGACCTGAGTCCAGAACAACATGTTGCCCCCAAGACCTGAGTCCAGAACAACATGTTGCCCCCAAGACCTGAGTCCAGAACAACATGTTGCCCCCAAGACCTGAGTCCAGAACAACATGTTGCCCCCAAGACCTGAGTCCAGAACAACATGTTGCCCCCAAGACCTGAGTCCAGAACAACATGTTGCCCCCAAGACCTGAGTCCAGAACAACATGTTGCCCCCAAGACCTGAGTCCAGAACAACATGTTGCCCCCAAGACCTGAGTCCAGAACAACATGTTGCCCCCAAGACCTGAGTCCAGAACAACATGTTGCCCCCAAGACCTGAGTCCAGAACAACATGTTGCCCCCAAGACCTGAGTCCAGAACAACATGTTGCCCCCAAGACCTGAGTCCAGAACAACATGTTGCCCCCAAGACCTGAGTCCAGAACAACATGTTGCCCCCAAGACCTGAGTCCAGAACAACATGTTGCCCCCAAGACCTGAGTCCAGAACAACATGTTGCCCCCAAGACCTGAGTCCAGAACAACATGTTGCCCCCAAGACCTGAGTCCAGAACAACATGTTGCCCCCAAGACCTGAGTCCAGAACAACATGTTGCCCCCAAGACCTGAGTCCAGAACAACATGTTGCCCCCAAGACCTGAGTCCAGAACAACATGTTGCCCCCAAGACCTGAGTCCAGAACAACATGTTGCCCCCAAGACCTGAGTCCAGAACAACATGTTGCCCCCAAGACCTGAGTCCAGAACAACATGTTGCCCCCAAGACCTGAGTCCAGAACAAGATGCTGCCCCCAAGACCTGAGTCCAGAACAACATGTTGCCCCCAAGACCTGAGTCCAGAACAACATGTTGCCCCCAAGACCTGAGTCCAGAACAACATGTTGCCCCCAAGACCTGAGTCCAGAACAACATGTTGCCCCCAAGACCTGAGTCCAGAACAACATGTTGCCCCCAAGACCTGAGTCCAGAACAACATGTTGCCCCCAAGACCTGAGTCCAGAACAACATGTTGCCCCCAAGTCCTGAGTCCAGAACAACATGTTGCCCCCAAGACCTGAGTCCAGAACAACATGTTGCCCCCAAGACCTGAGTCCAGAACAACATGTTGCCCCCAAGACCTGAGTCCAGAACAACATGTTGCCCCCAAGACCTGAGTCCAGAACAACATGTTGCCCCCAAGACCTGAGTCCAGAACAACATGTTGCCCCCAAGACCTGAGTCCAGAACAACATGTTGCCCCCAAGACCTGAGTCCAGAACAACATGTTGCCCCCAAGACCTGAGTCCAGAACAACATGTTGCCCCCAAGACCTGAGTCCAGAACAACATGTTGCCCCCAAGACCTGAGTCCAGAACAACATGTTGCCCCCAAGACCTGAGTCCAGAACAACATGTTGCCCCCAAGACCTGAATCCAGAACAACATGTTGCCCCCAAGACCTGAGTCCAGAACAACATGTTGCCCCCAAGACCTGAATCCAGAACAACATGTTGCCCCCAAGACCTGAGTCCAGAACAACATGTTGCCCCCAAGACCTGAGTCCAGAACAACATGTTGCCCCCAAGACCTGAGTCCAGAACAACATGTTGCCCCCAAGACCTGAGTCCAGAACAACATGTTGCCCCCAAGACCTGAGTCCAGAACAACATGTTGCCCCCAAGACCTGAGTCCAGAACAACATGTTGCCCCCAAGACCTGAGTCCAGAACAACATGTTGCCCCCAAGACCTGAGTCCAGAACAACATGTTGCCCCCAAGACCTGAGTCCAGAACAACATGTTGCCCCCAAGACCTGAGTCCAGAACAACATGTTGCCCCCAAGACCTGAGTCCAGAACAACATGTTGCCCCCAAGACCTGAGTCCAGAACAACATGTTGCCCCCAAGACCTGAGTCCAGAACAACATGTTGCCCCCAAGACCTGAGTCCAGAACAACATGTTGCCCCCAAGACCTGAGTCCAGAACAACATGTTGCCCCCAAGACCTGAGTCCAGAACAACATGTTGCCCCCAAGACCTGAGTCCAGAACAACATGTTGCCCCCAAGACCTGAGTCCAGAACAACATGTTGCCCCCAAGACCTGAGTCCAGAACAACATGTTGCCCCCAAGACCTGAGTCCAGAACAACATGTTGCCCCCAAGACCTGAGTCCAGAACAACATGTTGCCCCCAAGACCTGAGTCCAGAACAACATGTTGCCCCCAAGACCTGAGTCCAGAACAACATGTTGCCCCCAAGTCCTGAGTCCAGAACAAGATGCTGCCCCCAAGACCTGAGTCCAGAACAACATGTTGCCCCCAAGACCTGAGTCCAGAACAACATGTTGCCCCCAAGACCTGAGTCCAGAACAAGATGCTGCCCCCAAGACCTGAGTCCAGAACAACATGTTGCCCCCAAGACCTGAGTCCAGAACAACATGTTGCCCCCAAGTCCTGAGTCCAGAACATCCAGAACAACATGTTGCCCCCAAGACCTGAGTCCAGAACAACATGTTGCCCCCAAGTCCTGAGTCCAGAACAACATGTTGCCCCCAAGACCTGAGTCCAGAACAACATGTTGCCCCCAAGTCCTGAGTCCAGAACAAGATGCTGCCCCCAAGACCTGAGTCCAGAACAACATGTTGCCCCCAAGACCTGAGTCCAGAACAACATGTTGCCCCCAAGACCTGAGTCCAGAACAACATGCTGCCCCCAAGACCTGAGTCCAGAACAACATGTTGCCCCCAAGACCTGAGTCCAGAACAACATGTTGCCCCCAAGTCCTGAGTCCAGAACAACATGCTGCCCCCAAGACCTGAGTCCAGAACAACATGTTGCCCCCAAGTCCTGAGTCCAGAACAACATGTTGCCCCCAAGTCCTGAGTCCAGAACAACATGTTGCCCCCAAGTCCTGAGTCCAGAACAAGATGCTGCCCCCAAGACCTGAGTCCAGAGCAACATGTTGCCCCCAAGTCCTGAGTCCAGAACAACATGTTGCCCCCAAGACCTGAGTCCAGAACAACATGTTGCCCCCAAGTCCTGAGTCCAGAACAACATGTTGCCCCCAAGACCTGAGTCCAGAACAACATGCTGCCCCCAAGACCTGAGTCCAGAACAACATGCTGCCCCCAAGTCCTGAGTCCAGAACAACATGCTGCCCCCAAGACCTGAGTCCAGAACAACATGTTGCCCCCAAGTCCTGAGTCCAGAACAACATGTTGCCCCCAAGACCTGAGTCCAGAACAACATGTCTACCCCAAGACCTGAGTCCAGAACAAGATGCTGCCCCTAGACCTGAGTCCAGAGCAACATGTTGCCCCCAAGTCCTGAGTCCAGAACAACATGTTGCCCCCAAGACCTGAGTCCAGAACAAGATGCTACCCCAAGACCTGAGTCCAGAACAAGATGCTGCCCCCAAGACCTGAGTCCAGAACAAGATGCTACCCCAAGACCTGAGTCCAGAACAACATGTTGCCCCCAAGTCCTGAGTCCAGAACAACATGTTGCCCCCAAGACCTGAGTCCAGAACAAGATGCTGCCCCCAAGACCTGAGTCCAGAGCAACATGTTGCCCCCAAGTCCTGAGTCCAGAACAAGATGCTGCCCCCAAGACCTGAGTCCAGAGCAACATGTTGCCCCCAAGTCCTGAGTCCAGAACAAGATGCTGCCCCCAAGACCTGAGTCCAGAGCAACATGTTGCCCCCAAGTCCTGAGTCCAGAACAACATGTTGCCCCCAAGACCTGAGTCCAGAACAAGATGCTGCCCCCAAGACCTGAGTCCAGAACAAGATGCTGCCCCCAAGACCTGAGTCCAGAACAAGATGCTGCCCCCAAGACCTGAGTCCAGAACAAGATGCTGCCCCCAAGACCTGAGTCCAGAACAACATGTTGCCCCCAAGACCTGAGTCCAGAACAATGCTGCACATGTGCCCCAAGACCTGAGTCCAGAACAACATGTTGCCCCCAAGACCTGAGTCCAGAACAACATGTTGCCCCCAAGACCTGAGTCCAGAACAAGATGCTGCCCCCAAGACCTGAGTCCAGAACAAGATGCTACCCCCAAGACCTGAGTCCAGAACAACATGTTGCCCCCAAGACCTGAGTCCAGAACAACATGTTGCCCCCAAGACCTGAGTCCAGAACAAGATGCTGCCCCCAAGACCTGAGTCCAGAACAACATGTTGCCCCCAAGACCTGAGTCCAGAACAACATGTTGCCCCCAAGACCTGAGTCCAGAACAAGATGCTGCCCCCAAGACCTGAGTCCAGAACAACATGTTGCCCCCAAGACCTGAGTCCAGAACAAGATGCTGCCCCCAAGACCTGAGTCCAGAACAACATGTTGCCCCCAAGTCCTGAGTCCAGAACAAGATGCTGCCCCCAAGACCTGAGTCCAGAGCAACATGTTGCCCCCAAGTCCTGAGTCCAGAACAACATGTTGCCCCCAAGACCTGAGTCCAGAACAACATGTTGCCCCCAAGTCCTGAGTCCAGAACAACATGTTGCCCCCAAGACCTGAGTCCAGAACAAGATGCTGCCCCCAAGACCTGAGTCCAGAACAACATGTTGCCCCCAAGACCTGAGTCCAGAACAAGATGCTGCCCCCAAGACCTGAGTCCAGAACAACATGTTGCCCCCAAGTCCTGAGTCCAGAACAAGATGCTGCCCCCAAGACCTGAGTCCAGAGCAACATGTTGCCCCCAAGTCCTGAGTCCAGAACAAGATGCTGCCCCCAAGACCTGAGTCCAGAGCAACATGTTGCCCCCAAGTCCTGAGTCCAGAACAACATGTTGCCCCCAAGACCTGAGTCCAGAACAACATGTTGCCCCCAAGTCCTGAGTCCAGAACAAGATGCTGCCCCCAAGACCTGAGTCCAGAACAACATGTTGCCCCCAAGTCCTGAGTCCAGAACAAGATGCTGCCCCCAAGACCTGAGTCCAGAACAACATGTTGCCCCCAAGACCTGAGTCCAGAACAAGATGCTACCCCCAAGACCTGAGTCCAGAACAAGATGCTGCCCCCAAGACCTGAGTCCAGAACAACATGTTGCCCCCAAGACCTGAGTCCAGAACAACATGTTGCCCCCAAGTCCTGAGTCCAGAACAAGATGCTGCCCCCAAGACCTGAGTCCAGAGCAACATGTTGCCCCCAAGTCCTGAGTCCAGAACAACATGTTGCCCCCAAGTCCTGAGTCCAGAACAACATGTTGCCCCCAAGTCCTGAGTCCAGAACAAGATGCTGCCCCCAAGACCTGAGTCCAGAGCAACATGTTGCCCCCAAGTCCTGAGTCCAGAACAACATGTTGCCCCCAAGACCTGAGTCCAGAGCAACATGTTGCCCCCAAGTCCTGAGTCCAGAACAACATGTTGCCCCCAAGTCCTGAGTCCAGAACAACATGTTGCCCCCAAGTCCTGAGTCCAGAACAACATGCTGCCCCCAAGTCCTGAGTCCAGAGCAACATGTTGCCCCCAAGTCCTGAGTCCAGAACAACATGTTGCCCCCAAGTCCTGAGTCCAGAACAACATGTTGCCCCCAAGTCCTGAGTCCAGAACAAGATGCTGCCCCCAAGACCTGAGTCCAGAGCAACATGTTGCCCCCAAGTCCTGAGTCCAGAACAACATGTTGCCCCCAAGTCCTGAGTCCAGAACAACATGTTGCCCCCAAGTCCTGAGTCCAGAACAACATGTTGCCCCCAAGACCTGAGTCCAGAACAAGATGCTACCCCAAGACCTGAGTCCAGAACAAGATGCTGCCCCCAAGACCTGAGTCCAGAACAACATGTTGCCCCCAAGTCCTGAGTCCAGAACAACATGTTGCCCCCAAGACCTGAGTCCAGAACAAGATGCTACCCCAAGACCTGAGTCCAGAACAAGATGCTGCCCCCAAGACCTGAGTCCAGAACAACATGTTGCCCCCAAGTCCTGAGTCCAGAACAACATGTTGCCCCCAAGACCTGAGTCCAGAACAAGATGCTACCCCAAGACCTGAGTCCAGAACAAGATGCTGCCCCCAAGACCTGAGTCCAGAACAAGATGCTACCCCAAGACCTGAGTCCAGAGCAACATGTTGCCCCCAAGTCCTGAGTCCAGAACAACATGTTGCCCCCAAGACCTGAGTCCAGAACAAGATGCTGCCCCCAAGACCTGAGTCCAGAGCAACATGTTGCCCCCAAGTCCTGAGTCCAGAACAAGATGCTGCCCCCAAGACCTGAGTCCAGAGCAACATGTTGCCCCCAAGTCCTGAGTCCAGAACAAGATGCTGCCCCCAAGACCTGAGTCCAGAACAACATGTTGCCCCCAAGTCCTGAGTCCAGAACAACATGTTGCCCCCAAGACCTGAGTCCAGAACAAGATGCTGCCCCCAAGACCTGAGTCCAGAACAAGATGCTGCCCCCAAGACCTGAGTCCAGAACAAGATGCTGCCCCCAAGACCTGAGTCCAGAACAAGATGCTGCCCCCAAGACCTGAGTCCAGAACAACATGTTGCCCCCAAGTCCTGAGTCCAGAACAAGATGCTGCCCCCAAGACCTGAGTCCAGAACAACATGTTGCCCCCAAGACCTGAGTCCAGAACAACATGTTGCCCCCAAGTCCTGAGTCCAGAACAAGATGCTGCCCCCAAGACCTGAGTCCAGAACAACATGTTGCCCCCAAGACCTGAGTCCAGAACAACATGTTGCCCCCAAGACCTGAGTCCAGAACAAGATGCTGCCCCCAAGACCTGAGTCCAGAACAACATGTTGCCCCCAAGACCTGAGTCCAGAACAAGATGCTGCCCCCAAGACCTGAGTCCAGAACAACATGTTGCCCCCAAGACCTGAGTCCAGAACAAGATGCTGCCCCCAAGACCTGAGTCCAGAACAACATGTTGCCCCCAAGACCTGAGTCCAGAACAAGATGCTGCCCCCAAGACCTGAGTCCAGAACAAGATGCTGCCCCCAAGACCTGAGTCCAGAACAAGATGCTGCCCCCAAGACCTGAGTCCAGAACAACATGTTGCCCCCAAGACCTGAGTCCAGAACAAGATGCTGCCCCCAAGACCTGAGTCCAGAACAACATGTTGCCCCCAAGACCTGAGTCCAGAACAAGATGCTGCCCCCAAGACCTGAGTCCAGAACAACATGTTGCCCCCAAGACCTGAGTCCAGAACAACATGTTGCCCCCAAGACCTGAGTCCAGAACAACATGTTGCCCCCAAGACCTGAGTCCAGAACAACATGTTGCCCCCAAGACCTGAGTCCAGAACAACATGTTGCCCCCAAGACCTGAGTCCAGAACAAGATGCTGCCCCCAAGACCTGAGTCCAGAACAACATGTTGCCCCCAAGACCTGAGTCCAGAACAAGATGCTGCCCCCAAGACCTGAGTCCAGAACAACATGTTGCCCCCAAGACCTGAGTCCAGAACAAGATGCTGCCCCCAAGACCTGAGTCCAGAACAACATGTTGCCCCCAAGACCTGAGTCCAGAACAACATGTTGCCCCCAAGACCTGAGTCCAGAACAACATGTTGCCCCCAAGACCTGAGTCCAGAACAACATGTTGCCCCCAAGTCCTGAGTCCAGAACAAGATGCTGCCCCCAAGTCCTGAGTCCAGAACAACATGTTGCCCCCAAGTCCTGAGTCCAGAACAACATGTTGCCCCCAAGTCCTGAGTCCAGAACAAGATGCTGCCCCCAAGACCTGAGTCCAGAGCAACATGTTGCCCCCAAGTCCTGAGTCCAGAACAACATGTTGCCCCCAAGTCCTGAGTCCAGAACAACATGTTGCCCCCAAGTCCTGAGTCCAGAACAACATGTTGCCCCCAAGACCTGAGTCCAGAACAACATGTTGCCCCCAAGTCCTGAGTCCAGAACAACATGTTGCCCCCAAGACCTGAGTCCAGAACAACATGTTGCCCCCAAGTCCTGAGTCCAGAACAAGATGCTGCCCCCAAGACCTGAGTCCAGAACAACATGTTGCCCCCAAGTCCTGAGTCCAGAACAAGATGCTGCCCCCAAGACCTGAGTCCAGAACAACATGTTGCCCCCAAGACCTGAGTCCAGAACAAGATGCTACCCCCAAGACCTGAGTCCAGAACAAGATGCTGCCCCCAAGACCTGAGTCCAGAACAACATGTTGCCCCCAAGACCTGAGTCCAGAACAACATGTTGCCCCCAAGTCCTGAGTCCAGAACAAGATGCTACCCCAAGACCTGAGTCCAGAGCAACATGTTGCCCCCAAGTCCTGAGTCCAGAACAACATGTTGCCCCCAAGTCCTGAGTCCAGAACAACATGTTGCCCCCAAGTCCTGAGTCCAGAACAAGATGCTGCCCCCAAGACCTGAGTCCAGAGCAACATGTTGCCCCCAAGTCCTGAGTCCAGAACAACATGTTGCCCCCAAGACCTGAGTCCAGAGCAACATGTTGCCCCCAAGTCCTGAGTCCAGAACAACATGTTGCCCCCAAGTCCTGAGTCCAGAACAACATGTTGCCCCCAAGTCCTGAGTCCAGAACAAGATGCTGCCCCCAAGACCTGAGTCCAGAGCAACATGTTGCCCCCAAGTCCTGAGTCCAGAACAACATGTTGCCCCCAAGTCCTGAGTCCAGAACAACATGTTGCCCCCAAGTCCTGAGTCCAGAACAAGATGCTGCCCCCAAGACCTGAGTCCAGAGCAACATGTTGCCCCCAAGTCCTGAGTCCAGAACAACATGTTGCCCCCAAGTCCTGAGTCCAGAACAACATGTTGCCCCCAAGTCCTGAGTCCAGAACAACATGTTGCCCCCAAGACCTGAGTCCAGAACAAGATGCTACCCCAAGACCTGAGTCCAGAACAAGATGCTGCCCCCAAGACCTGAGTCCAGAACAAGATGCTACCCCAAGACCTGAGTCCAGAGCAACATGTTGCCCCCAAGTCCTGAGTCCAGAACAACATGTTGCCCCCAAGACCTGAGTCCAGAACAAGATGCTACCCCAAGACCTGAGTCCAGAACAAGATGCTGCCCCTAGACCTGAGTCCAGAGCAACATGTTGCCCCCAAGTCCTGAGTCCAGAACAACATGTTGCCCCCAAGACCTGAGTCCAGAACAAGATGCTGCCCCCAAGACCTGAGTCCAGAACAAGATGCTGCCCCCAAGACCTGAGTCCAGAACAAGATGCTGCCCCCAAGACCTGAGTCCAGAACAACATGTTGCCCCCAAGTCCTGAGTCCAGAACAACATGTTGCCCCCAAGACCTGAGTCCAGAACAAGATGCTGCCCCCAAGACCTGAGTCCAGAGCAACATGTTGCCCCCAAGTCCTGAGTCCAGAACAAGATGCTGCCCCCAAGACCTGAGTCCAGAGCAACATGTTGCCCCCAAGTCCTGAGTCCAGAACAAGATGCTGCCCCCAAGACCTGAGTCCAGAACAACATGTTGCCCCCAAGTCCTGAGTCCAGAACAACATGTTGCCCCCAAGACCTGAGTCCAGAACAAGATGCTGCCCCCAAGACCTGAGTCCAGAACAACATGTTGCCCCCAAGACCTGAGTCCAGAACAAGATGCTGCCCCCAAGACCTGAGTCCAGAACAACATGTTGCCCCCAAGTCCTGAGTCCAGAACAAGATGCTGCCCCCAAGACCTGAGTCCAGAACAACATGTTGCCCCCAAGACCTGAGTCCAGAACAACATGTTGCCCCCAAGTCCTGAGTCCAGAACAAGATGCTGCCCCCAAGACCTGAGTCCAGAACAACATGTTGCCCCCAAGACCTGAGTCCAGAACAACATGTTGCCCCCAAGACCTGAGTCCAGAACAAGATGCTGCCCCCAAGACCTGAGTCCAGAACAACATGTTGCCCCCAAGACCTGAGTCCAGAACAAGATGCTGCCCCCAAGACCTGAGTCCAGAACAACATGTTGCCCCCAAGTCCTGAGTCCAGAACAAGATGCTGCCCCCAAGACCTGAGTCCAGAACAACATGTTGCCCCCAAGTCCTGAGTCCAGAACAACATGTTGCCCCCAAGACCTGAGTCCAGAGCAACATGTTGCCCCCAAGTCCTGAGTCCAGAACAACATGTTGCCCCCAAGTCCTGAGTCCAGAACAACATGTTGCCCCCAAGTCCTGAGTCCAGAACAAGATGCTGCCCCCAAGACCTGAGTCCAGAGCAACATGTTGCCCCCAAGTCCTGAGTCCAGAACAACATGTTGCCCCCAAGACCTGAGTCCAGAACAACATGTTGCCCCCAAGTCCTGAGTCCAGAACAACATGCTGCCCCCAAGTCCTGAGTCCAGAACAACATGTTGCCCCCAAGTCCTGAGTCCAGAACAAGATGCTGCCCCCAAGACCTGAGTCCAGAACAACATGTTGCCCCCAAGTCCTGAGTCCAGAACAACATGCTGCCCCCAAGACCTGAGTCCAGAACAACATGTTGCCCCCAAGACCTGAGTCCAGAACAACATGTTGCCCCCAAGTCCTGAGTCCAGAACAAGATGCTGCCCCCAAGACCTGAGTCCAGAACAACATGTTGCCCCCAAGTCCTGAGTCCAGAACAACATGTTGCCCCCAAGTCCTGAGTCCAGAACAACATGTTGCCCCGCACAACACTTTATTTACAAGCAGTTAGCTAGCACATTACACCACACATTCATCTATAAACACATACCTGTACAGTTTTTACTGTACAACAGTGCTTTTCTGCCCAGCACTTTAAATAAATAAAAAAAACTATAAAAACAAAGTGCCAAGTGCAGGTACCCTGTACTGTACAGGTACTTTTAAAAGCTGTTTTTCATGACAGAAACAACAACATTCCCTTACTGTACTGTACAGTACGTACTGTACTACAGTACTTTGATTGAATACTGTAACCAAGTCACACCCATATGACATCATGTGACACCATGTGTCACATCCATCAGAAACCGGTCAAATGCATCTGAAACAACTCACACCCACCATGAACAAGCCAAATCCATCAGAATCAAGTCACATCCATCTTGAACACATGACATCCATCAGGAACAAGTGAAATCCATCATAATCAAGTCACACCCATCATGAACACATGACATCCATCAGCATCATGTTGCAAACAAACATCAGAAACAAGTGACATCCTCCAGAAAGATGTTGCAAGCATCATGTTTAAAAAAACAACAGTGCCATACTGTAGTGTCCACTCCATGAACTTTAGAAAGGTAGAACCAGCCAGCACAGAAACAGCATAAAAAAGAAAGTTCCCTTACTTTGATTGAAGTGAAGGTAGTCTCTTTGGTTGTCAAAAGTTGCTGTTCAAACCTGGATCAGATGGGACTGCTTATGCAGCAGTGCAACCATCAATGTGAACATGTGAGTTCAGAGAAGCCGACGTAAGATATGAGTTCAGGGCAGGTGTGAGGTCTTGATGTGATGTAGGATGCTGGAGGACGCAGGATGATGCAGGAACATGCAGCATCATTCAGAGGTAAGATGTGAGTTTGGTCTTGATGTGATGGAGGATGCAGGATGATGCAGGAACATGCAGCATCATTCAGAGGTAAGATGTGAGTTCAGGTCAAGTGTTTGGTCCTGATGTGAGGATGCAGAAGGTATGCATGGAGAGGAGGCAGCGCACGGGTGTTCTGACTGGTCAGACAGGCGTCCAGGTGTCTGACATGGGTCAGTGATGCCACTGGAGGCAGGAGAGCTGGTCTGTCTGTGAACACAAACAACACACATGTTGAAGTGAACATTACAGACAGAAAGATGACACCCCCCCACACACACACATGCACAAGTTGTGAAAAGGCCTCACGTTGATGTGGAGGAGAGGAGGCAGCGCACGGGTGTTCTGACTGGTCAGACAGGCGTCCAGGTGTCTGACATGGGTCAGTGATGCCACTGGAGGCAGGAGAGCTGGTCTGTCTGTGAACACAAACAACACACATGTTGAAGTGAACATTACAGACAGAAAGATGACACCCACCCCACACACACATGCACAAGTTGTGAAAAGGCCTCACGTTGATGTGGAGGAGAGGAGGCAGTGCACGGGTGTTCTGACTGGTCAGACAGGCGTCCAGGTGTCTGACATGGGTCAGTGATGCCACTGGAGGCAGGAGAGCTGGTCTGTCTGTGAACACAAACAACACACATGTTGAAGTGAACATTACAGACAGAAAGATGACACACACAACATGCACAAGTTAACTTTGATGCCAGTGAAGGGAACGGGTGGTAAATATTTTGCCCAAGTTCCATAGTGGTTGTCTGTAGAGTTAGCTAAACATTTCATGAAACAATGACCAATAAAGACTGCATGTACATCTTTAGTCATTTTTATTTAGGATAGCTGCCACAGCCAAGGGACTTTAGCAAATTGTTATAACTCAATCAATTTTACAGATGTTGAGCTAAAACTTGGTGTGGTAGTAGCTGAGAGTCATGCCAAATGCACCATTAGAGTTGTAACTGATCACATGAAATCTGATTTTAATGATTTCTCATTAACTATTGAAGACAACATTGTATAAATATCGCATGAACCACTCACTGGATTTTAATAAATAATTATTGGATGTGCATCAACAACTGAATAGCTTTTGGAGTCATTCCAGTTTAAGATGGCTGCCACAGCTAAACATTAGCCAACACAAAAAAAAGAATACTGTATAGCTTAGACAAATAGGCAGATATTGAACAAATATCTGATGTGGTAGTAGTAGTCA
>JBBPBX010072239.1:0-18115 GCA_038048925.1 Garcialebias charrua
GGATTCAGATGTTGTCAGTCCATACAATGGGCGTTATCAACTGTTATCATCCCCATTCGTAGCAGCAAATAGGTGACAATCTACCTACTAGTAGGGATGGGGTCGATTCGATCCAGTATCGGCATCCGATACCAGCCATGTTTACGTATAGGATTTGAAATTCCAACCTGCCGATATTTTCCGATCCATGATGCACGTTGGCTTCAAACTATGGAATGGATTTCCTGAACGGAGGCGTGTCTCATGAACCCAGAGTAACAAGACCCGCCTCAAATTCAGGAAATCCATTTCATAGTTTGCAGCCAGCTGCAGTATGAGGAGTGAGTGAGTACAGGTAGTCCCCGAGTTACGAGCGAGTTCCGTACCTGCGAGTCGCTCGTAAGACGAAAATTCGTACGTCGGAACAAGAAACACGTGTTCTCGTAAGTCCGGAATTTCGCTCGTAAGTTGGAACATTTAAGCTAGCGCTACTACGAACACTCGTTTTTCATCAAAAATGTTCATACTAGTTCATGAACATGCTCAGAAACGTGTTTCCAAACAGTTAGCTAACACACTTTCATCTAAAAACACAAAAAAGTGCTGTACAGGTAACCCCCGACCTACGACCCCATCGACCTGCGAACCACGGGACTTACGAACATATCATATTTAATAAAAATATGAATTAAAAAAAAAAATATATATATATATATATTTTTTTTTTTGTGTTTAAATGTTCTTAATTTCATGTGTACATCACTTTGTTGCAGCTCTGGTTGTTTTAAAGGCTTTATAAATAATAATTATGATAAAAAAGATCATTTCTGATCATTTTTGAGCAATTTTTGAGCAATTTTGGGAAACAGGAAGTAGGTCTTCAGTTTACACGGTCACAAATTAATGTAGAACACCGGACGCTATTTAAGGTTCAGTCACTGGGGTCTCCGGTCACAAATTAATGTAGAACACCGGACCGGACGCCATCTTAGGTTAGCTGCCGAGAGCTGGACGAAGACTGGTGACCAGGATGGCTTCATATGGATTAATTACTAGCTGGAAACGTCTCTGTGAACTTTGTGGATGTCTCAGGCAGCGGATTTATCGCCGATCGTGCCAGGCCGCCGTGCGAACACCTCCGGCCGGCCTGGCTACACCTCCGGCCTGGCTAGCTCCAGAGCTAACACTGGAGCTAACACGGGAGCCGGCCTTTTGAACACTGGTGACCAGGATCGCATCATGTGGATTAATTACTAGCTGGAATAGCTCTGTGGACGTCTCAGGCTGGAGCAGCGGCTGGAGCAGGAGCTGCAGATTGATCGCGCCGCCGCTCCAACACTAGCTCATGGCTTGGCTAGCAGAAGCTAGCCAGCTAGCTAACACAGGCCTGGAGCAGCTGCGGTGGCCCGCGCTGCTCGGCCCGAAAACAATCAACGCATGGCAACCTAAGATGTCGGCTTTGACCATCTCAAAGTAAGAAAATATATTTTTATTTATTCTGTAAATGTGAATAGCAATGTTTAACATTACAGTACACTACTTTACATGCTTAAATGTGTGCGCGCGCTCCGTTAGCATGATAAATAAAGGTTGAATGAATGAATGAATGAATAATTTTTTTTTTTAAATATAATTTTCACCCCCTACCTACGAACGGATCGAGCTGCGAACCGTTCTTAGGTCCCGATCTCGTTCGTAACACGGGGGTTCCCTGTATTTTTTTTAGAAATTTACTGCTCGTTCGCCAGTTCGTAAGTCCGGGACCTCGTATGTAAGAGCGCTCGTAAGTCGGGGACTACCTGTACTCAGTTGGGCTTGTTTTGGGATCGTTTTCAAAGAGCGTGTCGTTTGTTTATGGATTGTTTTCATGGAGCTGGTCACTTTCTGTCGCAAGATCTGACAACACTGGTGAGTAGCATGTGTTAGTTAGCAGCTAGCCGACTTTTCATCGTAACAAAGTAACATGTGTCCGCTGTGTGGAAGTAGTTTACACTAAACACCGCAAGACAGCAACGTGCACTGTCTGCAGAGCCATAGCGCCACATTAAATGCGGTCAAAATAGTTTTACGCTGGACTAAGAGCTCCCAAAAGTTAATCAGCATTAAAGAAACATCCGTTTATTACCTCTGGAAAGATTTTTCAAAATCTGTCCAGCGGGTCATGAGATATTTTGCTAACAGATCAACACCATTGATTCTAAATAAATAACGTTATAATTTTAAAGAAAGATCTTATGCATTCTAACCGTCCTTTGAATATGCTTTGGTAATGTGTCTCAGCTACTACTACCACACTGAATTTTATCATTTTTTTTTGTCAAGTTGACTGAGTTGTAGTCAATTTTGTGTTGTTTAAGTTCAGTTAGCTGTGGCAGCCATTGGATGTACTTTAAAAGTCAACCAGTCGTAGAGAGCCATTCAGTGATTATTTCTTGAAAGTTTATTCAAAATCTGTTCAGTTGTTCATACGATATTTTGCTAACAGACAGATGCAGAATACAAACATAATTGTTGACTTTTGGAAGCATGTGATGAAAAAGAGACTGGGTGAAAGTAACTACTTAAAAGTTTTAAGTAGTTACACGTTTTGTGTTAGCAGAATTCGCACCGCCAAGATAAGATTAAACTTCTCTCTATACAGACAAGTACAGTACAGTGTATACAAATATCCATGCATGTCCAAAAAGGCAACTTGAGTTAAATTTTATTAATGTTGGATACGTTTCTTAGTTACAATTAAATCCTGCTAACACGAAACATGTTTTTTTTATTCCTTGCTTTAAAGTGAATATTAGTGGCTGAGGCTGTAATAATTTATTACAGCCTCATATACCTGAACGGTATCGGATTGGAAAAGTATCGTATCGGTCGATACCCAGATTTAAGTATCTGTATCGGATCGGAAGTAAGAAATGTGGATCGGTGCATCCCTACCTACTAGCATGTTCAACAGAACGTTATCAGCGTTATTATCGGTGTGAGTAGGCAGTGTTTCCGTGAACCCGGAAGTGTAGCGTTCGTTTGTTTTTTCAGCTTATGTAACCGTTTTCCTCAACCTAACCTTAAACCTAACCCCCTTACCCTTGTGCCTGAACCTAACCAAGACCCTAAACCTAACCCAAGACCCTTTTCTCTAAACCTAACCACGTAGCTAAAGACGGAGCCTGCTGTCATTGCTTGTAACGGTGACAACGTACCTTTAAACCTACTAGTAGGTACAGTAGGGGCATACTGACCGCTACGAATGGTGATGATAATAATTGATAGGGGCCATTTTATGGATGATAACATCCGAAGCGGGTGGCCTAAATTGAAAAAAACAAATTTTAAATTTATTTTTACTTGAAATCCGGGGTTATTTAGAAAACATCCTGGACTCTAAATGCCCAGCTCTAAGTAATAACATGTAAAACTTACATTTTTTATGTGTACTTGATCATCTATATTAACGCATGTGGTGATCATACCATACCATACCATTTTATTTATAGAGCACTTTAAACAGGAACAAGTCCACACAAAGTGCTGGATCAAAGCTGGGTGCATTTACAGACTAAACTAGGGCCATTTTTAAACAGTGAGGTGAAGCCGGAGTACCTGCAGAAAACCCTCTCATGTTTTGAGACGAACATGCAAACTCCAGACATAAAGGCCCCTGCTGAAAGTTTTTGGTAACTTTACTGAGAAAGCTGCACAGACAGAACTAATTCTGAATAACACATATTTGAAAGAATTAAATATATATACAGTATATATTTTCCCACGCCTTCTTATAGAAATAATTTTAAAATGTTAACACTGCTCTTCAGTGACTACTTCAAGGTCAAGATGAGTCATTTTCATCCTTATCCCTGCATGCAAACAGTCCTGTCTGTCATGATTTGATTATTTCCATCTATAATCAGAATAATGCCTCAGCCTGGGACATTTTTCTCCAAGTACCAAAGCTTAACTCTTCCATGCTGTGACTGTGCTGAGGTCAGCTGTACGGTGTAAGGAGCTGAGGTGGGTGTTATGCAGTGCTCCTTAAGATGCCAAATTAAACACACCCTGAAAAAAGCAAAGCTGACTTCTGGAAAATGCAGTATAGATGGCAGGTGTTCAGCCTTGCACATGCTCTTTAAATGATGATGCTTTGGAGCCACTTCGTGACTTCCATTAATGCACTCCACAACTCCTGCAAATTCTGTGATCCAGTACTGAGAAAAATAGAGTCCAGCCTCTTCCAGGTGGTGCTGTTGATTAAATGTATTGATCAACAGGCAGCATTCAAAACGACACAACAGGATGTCATATTTTCTAAGACTTATCATCCAACCAGTGACTGTGAAGAAAGCAGAACTCCCATCTAACATAGGTTCATTTATTCCAGGTGCATCTGTCACCAGCATCTCTGCTGCTTTAACCAGTGAGAAAACCACAACAACACAACATAATCCTCACTGAGTGATAACAGCTTGGTTCAAACTTATCTCCTACTGTATTTGGTTTAATCCATGATCGCATATTTACTGCCCAACAACAAAAGTCAGGTAGTAATGCTTTTTTAATGAAACGCTCAGAACATAATCATTGAACGTGCTTCCACACCTACTTAACTTTTCGGGAAAACTTTTGTGGGGGATGGTGGCCTTAACCACCATAATATTCAGAGATTCTGCACTTGCTCTCATGCAAGGCAAATGCCTTTTCTCTCTCTCTCCTGTTCTCCTCTTGCTTTTTTTGGGCTCTGTCTGTGTATCAGAGCTCCTGCTACACATCTTCCGAAACGAAAACTACTGTCATGGATCTGGTCAGGTGGACTTTCAACGCAATCGACAACATTTTTTTCAACAAAGCGACAGGGTCCTGGAGAGTCCTCGTGCCCTGCTGAGACTCATGCAGCAGGATATGTCATGGATTGGGAGCTGAAGTGTCTTTCCGTTCTGCCTCAGGAGGACTCTGAAGATTTATATAATTGAATTCATAGCGGGGTTTCTGCTTTTTGGCAACGGCAGATGTTCTCGGCTATTAAGGAAGACGGCAGCAACAGTTTCGGCAACAGCAAAACTGCTGAGTCTGTGTGAAGGTTTGGTTCGCGCTTCGAGTACTCAAAATCAGTTTAATTACAAGCTAAACTATAAGATGGAAGCCAATTATGAGAATTGCAAGCCACTTGCAGCTTCTGGTACTTCACAGCATATTGGAGACGACCTTGGAGGGGGCTCAGAAGCATGGACCAGTGGAATGTCCACAAATCTGGCCATTTTGGCCAAAACAGTCTGCCTGAAAAAAAATCAACAATTGTGGCTTATTTGAATCTGACTCTTCTAGTTGGCCTAGGAAGCAGACTGACTTATCAAATTTCTCCTGGGATATATGTAAACTAAGGAAAAGCTTTGTCTAGCACAACCCCCCCACCCCCACCCAGCCCCAGAGAACTTCAGTGAAGGTTTATCAAAACTGAGCCGGCTGACCAACATCTTATCAGGACTATGGTCTATCTGGAAGGGCTTCATGGACCAATCTCACCACCTTGCCATCAAATGCACATGTAATGTGTTTATAAATGTGCTTGCTGGTAGAGTTTTTTGATGTCTTAAATTGTGTCGTGATGGGACATGGTGTAAAGAGATATTTTCTTGTAATGCCAATATCTTATCCTCGGATTTTCCCCCATTTCTATCTAAAAAAATATTTTGAAAAAGGAAAAGGGGCTGCACTCCTGTAGCAGCAGCTAGACTCAGCGCAGCACTGCACTTTCAAACCCATTTATGTTTTAGCACTAAGCTGAGTGTGGTTGAGTGTGCTGCACTGAATTCAAGATACTTTATATAAAAAAAAAATAACTCAGAGGTAACACATGGGACAAACATCCTAATGAGCTTCAACCTCTTCAAACTCTGACAATATTATGATGCATACTCCTTCACGGCTTTCTTGTTCTTTGACAGCCAGACAAATACATGCTGTATTCAAGCTGCAGCTGGAAAACAATCTACTTTCTAGGTAACAACAAAAAAAGATTAAATAGTGCCATCTGGAACAGTTTCTTTAAATGAAATACATTTCGTCCCCCCTCCAGAGGACTTCCTCAGTCTACGGCCTGCCGACCAAATATGTCCCATAGCCTTCACTGCTGTGTTTCAAGCAAACCTCCTGTTGGAATCTCAGAAGTAGACTTTTAACACGTGCAAAACACCCATCCAAAACAATCAATCATCATGTATAACAATCAAATATTTTAGGCCAGATGGCCAACTTGCTACTCGCAGAAACAGCCTGAGGACAACCAAGGCCAAAGTTGTTCCAGACCATACTTACATACCATACCATGTGTAAGCTCAATCATCCAGGTAGACAACAACAAAAAAGGTTAAATTGTGTCATCTGGACCAGTTTCGTTTAGTGAGAAACGTAACAGTAGCACAATTTCCACTGGCACCCTGTTTGTCAACGGCACCAGTGGCCGTCGTCGTTAACCCTGGACTCGACCGATCTGGTATGGTTTTGCTTTGATGAACTCGCATTATAGTTTTGGCATGTGTTTTATGTTGGAAACTGGTCCAGATGACATGATTTAACCTTTTTTTGTTGTTATCTACCTGGATGATTGCGCTTACAACCCTTTTTCTGAACCACTTTGGCCTTGGTTGTCCTCAGGCCATTTCTGCGAGTAACAAGTTGGCTATCTGGCCTAAAACATTTGATTGCTGTACATCAGGGGTGCTCATTATGTCGATCGCTATCTACTGGTCGATCGCGGAGGCATTACTGGTAGATTGCGGCGTGACATTAAAAAAATGTCAGCCTATCAAACATCCCGCCACTTCATTGACATATAGGGCAAACAATCAGATGACAACTAAATTTTGAGCTTTAGCCTATCAAACATCCCATCACTTGATTGACATACAGCGCAACCAATAATAATAATATATAATAATAATGTCATATTTTTGTCATCTATGCATGTTTCCACACAAGACGAAATTTGACTCTGCATTTAACCCAATCACCACCAGGTGGCAGCGGGCAGCTATAGAAAGCGCGCCGGGGAGCAGTTGTGATTAGGTGTGCTGCTCAAACACACCACAAAACTATGCCGTGACTGGGGTTCGAACCAGGGTCCTCCGGATCCCAAGTCCAATTCCCTTGCCACTACACCATCTTGGCCACTCAGATGACAACTGAATCTTGAGCTTTAAGCCTATCAAACATCCCGTCACTTGATTGACATACAGGACAACCAATCAGATGACAACTGAATCTTGAGCTTTAGGTGATGTCACCACTCATGCTAAAGACAACGGCGCTAAACGCGGCAAAACTTACAAGCTAATCAGCGAATTACCTCAGATTTTAAGCCCTTGCTAAAACATGAGTGAGAAAGCTGGACCAAGCAAGAAGGCAACAACGTATCACTTTCATACGGAATGGGAGATAGACTTTTTTTTCACGATGTCATTTTCGAAATGTGTTTGCCTCATCTGCAGTCTATTCGGCTCCACTTATTTATGTGAGTCAGCCTTTTCCTACATGAAAATAATTAAGTCCAAATACCGTTCCACCATGACTGATGAACATTTGGAAATGTGCTTGAGGCTGGCTGTCAGCATCCCTGGCTGATTCAATTCAGTGCAAGTCATCAAAGTAAACTCTGTCAGGATTGTGGGCCATTCCTCAGGTGTTTTGGGTTTTGGGTAATTACTGGACTGCTGCATTCTCAGGTGTTTTGGGTTTTTGGTAATGACAGTGCATATATTAGTTTATGTGGGTGTGGGTTTGAGTGTGGGGTCATTCGTCGATCTACCTGGTGTGTCGTGTCCATGCTTGTGCCACATCCTAACTCAAAGAGTCGTGAGTACTGCCCTGTCTTAGTTATGAGTTTGTGTTCACAACACATTAAATGATTTATTAATTTTCAACTCGTGCCTCCGAGTGTTCTGCCTGTCTGCATCTCTGGGTTCATCCAACACCGCACCAGATCGTGACATAATGACCCCACCTAACCAGAACCCCCGCAGACGGATGATCCAAGGCACTCGTGAGCAGAAAATGACGGCTACAGCTAAAAAGGAAGCAGCCGCCATTCGAGTCAGCGGGTTTCAGACGGAACCCGGTTGGAGTTGCGGACCCGGAGTGGAAATCCTGCCATCTCCTCTCTTACTGGAGGAGCGAGCGAGGAGGAGACGCGGAGGCGACCGCTCCGACATGTTTTTTTTCTGCCCTCCTTCTCCTGCGTTGGCTTTGTGGTCCATTTCTGAGGACGACTCGGAACCCGAAGCGTGCTGGTCCAGTCCAGTTTCGGCACCGCGTCGCCGCAGGAGGAAGCGGCGAACGAAGGCGCTGAACGTTTCCGGGTTTCTGCCCGCCCCGCCTACTGCCCCAATTCCCACGCTGTCAACAGCGCCGAGGGGGATTTCGTTGGGGGAGGGGTGCCCGGCCTCGTGCTCTGTGACGTCTCCGGGGAGACGTTCGCTGAAGGGGGGGTATGTGGTCCCAGTTCACACGGCTGCAGGACACACAGAGATGGATCCTGCACGACACGCAGCTGGGGACCCAAGGATGCCTCCTCCAGCAAAGCCTTCACGGAAGGA
This sequence comes from Garcialebias charrua, assembly GCA_038048925.1. Classification (NCBI taxonomy): domain Eukaryota; kingdom Metazoa; phylum Chordata; class Actinopteri; order Cyprinodontiformes; family Rivulidae; genus Garcialebias; species Garcialebias charrua. The sequence goes on from JBBPBX010072239.1 coordinate 8,559, forward strand.
GAAGTGTGTGAGCTCCCACTCTGAGGACGAACGCACAGAGCACTCATCAACCCCAGGGGTCGCTGTTGTACAGATGCGGGAGGCCACTCTCGTTATCCAGCAGATTGAGAGACTGCTTCAGGCTGCCCTCAGTAGTGTGGACCTACAACATAAAATCAGGTCTTTTTCCCTTGCAGAAGAATTAATCATTGCCAATTCCTGTTTGCTACCAGATCCAGGTCGCACACAGATACTGACTTGGGTTAAGACTTTGAGGGATGAGTCCATGCTGTTGTTTGCTGCCCTGTCTACGCCAGCAGAGGGCGCTGCCCTGTCTACGCCAGCAGAGGGCGCTGCCCTGTCTACGCCAGCGCCCAGACTGGTTCCCGTGCCAGCGCCCAGACTGGTTCCCGTGCCAGCGCCCAGACTGGTTCCCGTGCCAGCGCCCAGACTGGTTCCCGTGCCAGCGCCTAGACGAAGACCTGCCTCAGGCGTTCCAGAGTCTGCAGGTTGTCCAGAACCTGTAGTGGGACCATGGTCTTCTGAGACTGCTGTTACTGCAGTCACCGCAGAGGACCCTGAAGGGATCTCACCGCTCGACATCGATGAGGGTCTCCACGATGAGGGTCCCCACGACGTGGGTCCCGATGACGAGGGTCTCAACAAAGTAGACATCTCGCCGCTCGACGTCGATGAGGGTCTCCACGATGAGGGTCCTGACGACGAGGGTTTCAACGAAGCAGACATCTCGCCGCTCAACGTCGATGAGGGTCTCCACGATGAGGGTCCCCACGACGTGGGTCCCGATGACGAGGGTCTCAACAAAGCAGACATCTCGCCGCTCGACGTCGATGAGGGTCTCCACGATGAGGGTCTCCACAACGTGGGTCCCGATGACGAGGGTCTCAACAAAGCAGACATCTCGCCGCTCGACGACGACGTGGGTCCTCACAAAGAGGGTCTCGACGACGAGGGTCCTGACGACGACGAGGGTCCTGACGACGACGAGGGTCTCGACGACGAGGGTCTCAAGGGTCCTGACGACGAGGGTCCTGAAGACGTCTCGCCGCTTGACGTCCCTACGCCTGGGGTCGTCTCGGTGGTCAACGACGATCGTGGTTCTGCCATCGACGACTCGGAACCGGACGACCAAGTCCCTGCTGTCGGGGTCTTGGTTCCGACCAACTATGGCGATGTTCCGGCCGATGATGGGTTTCCGGCCGACGACGATGATGATGTTCCGGCCGACGACGATGATGATGTTCCGGCCGACGAGATGATGGTGTTCCGGCCAACGATGATGGTGTTCCGGCCGACGATGATGGTGTTCCGGCCAACGATGATGGTGTTCCGGCCGACGACGATGATGGTGTTCTGGCCGACGATGATGGTGTTCCGGTCGACGGGGGACGTTTGCCGGCCTACTCTGAACGTGTCCTGGCCGTCGACGTCTTGGTTCCTGCCGTTGCCGTCCTTGGGGTCGCGGTGCCTGCCGGTGATGGCCGGTCTCCTGGACGTCCTCTGGACCTGGCTGGTGGTGATGGGCGGCCTCCTGGACGTCCTCCGGAGGTGGCGCTGCAGGATGGACGGCCTCCTGGACGTCCTCCGGAGGTGGCGCTGCAGGATGGACGGCCTCCCTGTCGCCCGCCCGACGTGACGCAGCGCAATGGGCGGTCTCCTGGACGTCCTCCGGTTCCGGCGGGTGGTGATGGGCGACCTCCTGGACGTCCTCCTGAACTGGCTTGTGGTGCCTGTTGCCTCCCTCCGCCCACCCTTGTTCTTTTGGGGGGTTTCTTTGGGACGCCGTGGGGCGTCTGTGGGGTGGGGGTACTGTCAGGATTGTGGGCCATTCCTCAGGTGTTTTGGGTTTTGGGTAATTACTGGACTGCTGCATTCTCAGGTGTTTTGGGTTTTTGGTAATGACAGTGCATATATTAGTTTATGTGGGTGTGGGTTTGAGTGTGGGGTCATTCGTCGATCTACCTGGTGTGTCGTGTCCATGCTTGTGCCACATCCTAACTCAAAGAGTCGTGAGTACTGCCCTGTCTTAGTTATGAGTTTGTGTTCACAACACATTAAATGATTTATTAATTTTCAACTCGTGCCTCCGAGTGTTCTGCCTGTCTGCATCTCTGGGTTCATCCAACACCGCACCAGATCGTGACACTCAGGTAATTACAAAAAATGTTACTGATTATTTATTATATGTGTTGTGCAATATTGGCTTATTCAGTTATGCAATGTACATCAACATACATTGTACATAAAAACAATCCTTAATACATTTGAAGATAGTTATATGGTTTGCATTTTTGTAGCGGGTAGATCATTTTGACTTTGTTTTTTATAAGTAGCTCGCATGCTGAAAAAGTGTGAGCACCCCTGCTGTACGTGATGGTTGACTGTTTTGGATGGGAGTATTTGCACGTGTTAAAGGCCTACCTTTGAGATTCCAACAGGAGGTTGGCTTGAAACACAGCAGTGAAGGCTACCTATGGGACAGATCTGGTTGGTAGGCTGTAGACTGAGGAAGTCCACTGGATGGGGGACGAAATGTTTCTCACTTAAAGAAACTGGTCCAGATGACACAATTTACAGTAAACTTTTTTGCTGTTATCTACCTGGATAATTGAGCTTACAACTTTAAAAAAAAAACTTTCTAGGTACTTTATATTTTTAGTCACCGACTATTGGTGCTGAACTGAAGTGCAATTTGTGCATATCTCTCCTGCTCCTGAGTTTCACATTTGCAAACCAGAGACACAAATTGCTTCCAATGTGACAGACTGATCCAGAGAGATCAGATCAGGAGCAGAAATGACACTGTCTACATAAATGTTGTCAGAGATTCAGGTTTTTAAAACTGCATTAACACACGTGGTCTTTTGCCACATACACTTTTTAATGCAGAATGGGAATTTGGAAGTCTTTCAGCTTTGTTCTTAACAAAAAGCTCAACATCATGTGAGAAAAGACAGTCTGTTTTTAAACAAAGATTGTGAGTTGAAAAGCTTAGCTTGTGCTTGATGAGCTCATGAGAATGTGTTGCCTCGCTGAAGGAAACATCATCCACAAACAAGCTTTGTTCAGATCTTTCACTTCACTGGCCAGTCATGGGACTTCTGCTACCCAGCAGACTGTTGTTCCCTGATTTACACAACATGATTCTGTTGTCTTTTGCCTTTTCGACATCTACGCATACACAATTCTTCACATTAGGTTTGATTCCTGCTACTGGTGATATAGCCAGAGGAGCAGAGGCGGCAAGCAGACAAGGATCCAGGTACCGGCAATAAGAATTTCACTGAAGACATAATCCTTGCTCTGAAGCAAGGGTGACATGTGACACAGCTGCAGTGCATAAGGTTGATGTTCATTGTACAGTTAAATCAGTCCTTTCCATGTGTGACCAACTCTACTTAATGACTGTTTCTAAAATATTCTGAGTCTGTGGGGCCAATGCAGCAACATCATAAAGATGGTTTACACCACCATGATGGACAGAAAAAGAACGCATTACATAATGGTAGGATAGGGTATAGTAGTTTACAAGTTTACAAGACAGTGGTGAGACCAGCTATGTTGTATGGTCTGGAGACAGTGGCATTGACAAAAAGACAAGAGAAAGAACTAGAAGTAGCAGAATTGAAGATGTTGAGGTTCTCCTTAGGAATGACAAGGATGGATAAGATTAGGAATGAGATCATCAGAGGTACAGCACAGGTTGAACGACTGGGAGAGATGGTTTGGACACATCCAGAGGAGGGACAGTAAATATATTGGTAGAAGAATGTTAGAAATGCTGCTGTCAGGAAAAAGACAGAGGAAGTCCAAAGAGGAGATATATGGATGCAGTTAGAGAGGACATGGAGGTAGTTGGAGTGAGGACAGAGGATACAGAGGACAGAGTGAGGTGGAGGAGGATGACTCGCTGTGGTGACCCCTGAAGAGGGAAAGGCAGATAGAAGAAGATTTAGCTTATAGTTACACTATTACAACAGTAGAACGAGTTATACCTTACACCAAACCGCCATGTGAGGCTTGACCCTTAACCTCGTTGAGTCCTCAAAGCAGGACACAAGAACCTTGTGCTTTAGGATGGAGGGAGTGTGGGACAGATATCCAGTAATACCTGGGCCTATACAGTAATAGAGTGATGGTCCTCTCTGTTCTGGGAGAAGGTTCGCGGTAAGACGTATTGTGTCACTTTCTATTTTCTCTGCTGGTAGCTAGAGTAATGTGTTTGCTCGACAAGTCTTTTGTTTTTCTGGATTTATCTACAGAATCTTTTGCACAGCTCTACATTCTAGTACACAAACACCCTCAGTACAGTTGTTTTTCTACTATTGGACTGTGCTTGAAACACCTTTTATCTTCCAACACTTCTGTTTTTTATTGGTGTGTTTGAGGTCTAGATCTTGCTAGTGTTAGTTTAGCATGGCTTCTTGTTCTCTCCCGGCTTACATTGTTCTCACTTGCTCTGTGTGTCAGATGTTTAGCTATTCCTCTGCCTCCTTTAATGATAATGGTACATGAATTAAATATAAGCTTATGGTAGATTTGGAGGAGAGGCTGTCTGGACTGGAAGCTTGGCTCTGCACTGTAGAAAGAACATTAGCTAGCCAGGTCCCCTTAGGCAGAGTGGAGCCACTGAGACTAGCTCTCTTTAACAGTCTTCCAGCAGTTTCTGAGCAGCTGGAATCGCAGGCTGGCTGGGTGATGGTCTGGAGCAAGCATAGTGCTAAGACTACCGGTAAGCTCCCAATTCACCACCGACCTGTTCACTTTTAAAATAATGTTTTCTCGACCATTTTTAAATAACCTTAGAGTTTACAATTACTGACTGCACAGCCACTGAGAGTAAATTTCATTATAGTAGGTGTTTATCAGAGGACATTGAATCCAATTTAAAGAATCTCTTCCTTTGTTGTTCTCCTCTGTTTTGCAGAGTAATGCACCAGGGAACAGTAACTTAGATCATCTTTTATAAAAGGTTAAAGCGTCTGTGACATGATTTTGTAACAATGCATAAAATTGCCCAACATAAATATATTGTATCATTCAGCTATGTTCGATTTTGCAAACAAAAGGATAAATCAATTTAATTTTGATTTAAAAGTGATTTTAAACTTTGCGCCATGTTTATTCACGGGGAATCCAATTACACGCGAATGCATCATCTGTGACGTAGTATCGGGCAGAGGCAGTCTGCGTCTGTCTGCAGATCGCCTTTTTTTGTTTTAACTTGAAAAATGCCATTACGTTGTGTCACATTTGGGTGTTCTAATATCATCAGTGAACAAGTGCCTTTTCACTTTCCCAAAAGAAGAAATACTTCGTCAAGAATGGAATAAATCAAGCTGCCCCCCCTCAGAGCTCACTCGCTTCCTGCAAAAGTAAGACTCAAATAAATACGGGTGCAGACCTAAATTAGAACCTGCTGCTTGTTCATCTAACTTTCTGCTTCCCAAACTGAAGACAAATAGCTCAAATCTTCACTTAGATTAATAAAGTCGTCGGGTTTTAAATAGTCCACCATTAATATGTAAAAGCATACCAGAGCCCTCTGCCCGATACTACGTCACAGATGTTACATTCGCGTGTAATCGGATGTCCCGTGAATAAACACGGAGCGAAGTTTAAAATCACTTTTAAATCAAAATTAAATTGATTTATCATTTTGTTTGCAAAATCGAACATAGCTGAATGATACAAGATATTTATGTTGGGAAATTTTATGCATTGTTACAAAATCATGTCACAGACGCTTTAAAGACAAAAACAACTGGACTTTGCCACCGTACCCCCCTTGCCCCCTTGCAAACAGTGCTACAAAATATGTAAAGAAACATCAACGTTTAGAATGTTTTAACTTTTATTCACTATTTTCAATTAATTATTACAGCTAATGAGCATAAATATGTTATTAACTAACATGTTTTAAACACTGTATTGTATTCCCACTGAAAAAAACAACACCTTTTCAACAAACTGTTGACCAGAAGAACAAAAGTAAAGAAAGCTAACCTCTCAAGCGTGTTTATCTGGAAATGACAGATATACTGTAGCTTGCCCTAGTGTGCAATTTTTATTATTATTATCAATATTTTTTATTTTTGCCTTTTTTAAATATTTTTCTCTCCAGCGTATTGAGGAGCCCTAGTATCCCCTGGCGGCCCCCAGGGGGGCCATGGTCCCCACTTTGAAAAGGCTGATCTAGGTGTCCAAAAACTTGTTTAAAAATCTTCAGTTGATCCAAATTCCTGCTGCCAAAATTTTAACTGGAGTTAGTGGGAGAGATCATATCTCTCCAGTTTTAGCTTCTCTCCATTGGCTCCCTGTCAAATCCAGAATAGAATTCAAAATCCTACTTCTAACCTACAAAGCTCTCAACAACCTAGCTCCATCTTTTATTACAGATCTTATTGTTAAATATTTTCCTAAAAGAGCACTTTGTTCTCTGACTGCAGGGTTATTTGTGTTTCCTAGAGTTTCCAAAACAAGAATGGGAGGAAGGTCTTTCAGTTCTCAGGCTCCTCTCTTGTGGAACAAACCTCCAGTTTCTGTCCATAAGGCTGACACGTCCAGTTTTAAGACTGGGATTAAAACTTTCCTTTTAGATAATACCTAAAGCCAGTGTTGGCACGGTGGTGCAACTGGTAGAGCTGCTGCCTCTCAGTGAGCAGGTTCCTGGTTCAAATCCCATCCGGGGGCCTTTCTGGGTGGTTTGCATGTTCTCTCTGTGCATGTGTGGGTTTTCTCCGGGTATTCCGGTTTCCTCTCACAGGCCAAAAACATGCGTGTTAGGCTGATCGGTGACTTTAAATTGTCCCTGGGTGTGAGTGAGAGAGTGAATGGTTGTTTGTGTCTATGTGTCCCTGTGATGGACTGGAGACCTGTCCAGGGTGTACCCCGCCCCTCGCACAGTGAGTGCTGGACATGGGCACCAGCGACCCCCGTGACCCAAAATGGAAGAAGCGGGTAAAAGATAATGGATGGATGGATTTTGTTGGCTTGGGGTTCCTGAGCTTACCCTTAGTTCTGCTGCTATGGGCTTAGACTGTTGGAGGACAAACATTTCCTCACTCTGCTGCTGTATTCACTTGCTCTATTCTACCTCTGTATTTGTAGTTATTTCTATCTTAACATGTTTTTTGTCTTTCTTCCAATAGGGGGAACACCTGGACCTACACCTGGACCTGCCGTTCTGTTTGTCAGTTTCTCCTTCCTGTTCCTCTCAAACCCAGCCGGTCGAAGCAGATGGCTGCTCGTCCTGAGCCTGGTTCTGATGGAGGCTTCTTCCTGTTAAAAGGAAGTTTTTCTTTTCTACTGTTGCTTTTGTGCTTGATCAGGATGGGAGACTGAGACTAAGATTCAACACAATCTGCTTTTTCCTTAGATAGATCCCTTTTTCTAACTGTCTTTTTTATTCATGTGAATGTTTATGTTCAGTGCACTTAGACAACTTCCATTGTGACTTGGACCTACACTGTATATAAATAAATTGAATTGAATTGAATGCCAACAGGCTGAACAAAATGATCCAAAAGCCCAGGCATTTTGTTGTGGTGGATCTGAGCTCTTGATCATGACTAAGAGAAGGAGGCTGCAGAAACTATAAAGAAGTTCAGACAATAACTCACAGCCACTCTACGGGTTCCTGACAAGCTGCAGAAAAACATTTAGTACCGTAGTTGATAGACTCCACCACAAAGCACCTCTGTGCCATAGAAAATCATTCCTGTTCGTGACTGCAGATTGTTCAGCTCCAGACCGAGAGAACTCCAGGAGGAACAATTTATCTTTTCACTATATTCCACATAACTTCCACACCAAACAAGCTGATATTGTGTTTACTGCTATTATTCTTTCTAGTTTCTCCATTATAGTTAAGTCACCATGTTGAGATCTGTCGGTGTATTTTTTTCCCTTTATTACTCTTCTCACAAAGTGCTGTAACCAAACAATTCCCTCCTGGGGCTTACTAAAGAATATTCCAGTTGAAGTGAATACAGACAGCAAAGCAGCTTCTCTCAAATTTTATCAGAAAGAGGAGAGATACATGGGAGGTCACACACCTGACCAAGACCATTTCAGAAACCTGGTTAGGTCATCACATTTTATTATTTTCTCAGCGCTCCACCAGGGCTATGGCTGATCTGATGATATCATTGAACCATTCAAATGGTACAAGCAATGCATTCAGCTATAATGTTCTGTTGTCACCTTTTGTTTGGACCTTTAGTATGAGTTTTGTTGGATTTAACTTAGCCATGCTTTCTTGAGGAAGTTCAAACTACTGTTTGTGGGTCAAGGATCATTTTACTAGTACAGGTTTTAGCACCACAATTGATGTTTGTATAATTACACCAGACAGCTCAGTAGAACAGTGGTTGGCCGCCATTGCCTCACAGCCAGGAGGTTTGGAGTTTAAACTAGGGATGGGGCCGATCCGATCCAGTATCGGTATCGGTATCAGATACCAGCATAATTTAAGTATCGGATATCGGATCCAACCTGCCGATATTTCCGATCCAGCTTCAAAGAGCACTTGTTTTCAATCACATTCTGTGACTGTTGTCTTAACATTGTGTGAGTTAAACCCAATGAAGACACTCTTAAGCCTTACAACAGGAAACTCAATAACTTTCCAGCTCCACCTAAAGCTGGAAAACTAAAAAACTGCTAAGCATTATGGGAAAGACAACAAAATCCACTCCCTTAGTGGTTAAGGGGAGTGGATTTTGTTGTCTTTCCCATCATGCTTAGTAGTTTTTTTGTTTTTCCAGCTGAACCATGAGTGAGAAGGACATGTGTGTGGTATAGACCTGCCTCTTGTGTGCTGTTAAAGTTTGTGAGTTTCCTGTTGTAAGGCTCAAGAGTGTCTTCATTGGGTGTATCTCGCACAATGTTAAAATGAAGTCTCAGTACAAAAATGTCATTATACCGATTCACATACCTGAACGGTATCGGATCGGAAAAGTATCGGTATCGGTCGACACCCATTTTTTAAATATCGGCATCGGATCGGAAGTGAGAAATGTGGATCGGTGCATCCCTAGTTTAAACCCTGCCTGGGCTCTTTCTGTGTGGAGTTTGCATGTTCTTCTCGTGCATGTGAGAGTTACTTCTGTGTCCCTACAATCCAAAAACTGGCAAGCTATGTTATTTGGTATTGAGCCTATGATGGACTGGCGACCTGTCCAAGGTGTACCAAACATCTTGGACCCCATGACCCTGAACAGAATTAGACAAGTACAAAAAATGAATGAATACGAACATGATCTAATCATACATGTTTCAGTAACATGCCTTGTTGATTCTTAAAGGTCCAATTTAGGGGTGCACCGATTTCCTTAATTTTGGGAAATCGGAAATCGGCCAATGCTTGCATGAGAAACCGATTTTACAGTTTTTTTTTTGTTTTAACAACAATTGTCTAAACTTCATTTATACTTCAGAGCACTACCTTGTGACCAGTTAAAACAAGTTTGTATTGTTTCTAGAATATTGTTCAAGGGTCTGTTTTTCAACAAAATAAGATTGAAATTTGAAGGCGCATTGTGACCTTACAACAT
>JBBPBX010072240.1:0-18115 GCA_038048925.1 Garcialebias charrua
ATAGAAGCACACACACACACACACACACACGCACGCACGCACGCACGCACGCACGCACGCACGCACGCACACACACATACACACACACACACACACCGAAGTTGTGAAGTGCAGAATGCATCAACATGCACTCATATCTGCTGCAAACACATGCACAACTTTAAATAAAACGTGATGTTTAAAGTACACCAGTACAAAGAACATGGAGTGTGAACACACACACGCACAAACACGCCCCACTGCAGCCATTACATGCACTGGAAAATGACAGGTGCAATCAATCAAGCTGAACAGGAGCATCTCTGAGTTGAAAATCAATCAGAGAATCTGATTGTAGCAGGACAAGCTGACCCACATGTAGCATTTCTTAAGTCTAAAGTGAGGTACAGGGCGGACACAGAGGCGTGGCTACAGGTGGGCGGGGAAGAACCTGGGCCCACCCACGTTTTGGAACAGCTCACCAGTCAAGTAGTTCCCATTTTCTTTTTTTCTTTCTTTTCTGTCAATTATTTATTTTTAATGAAGATTTTTCAGGCTATCAAACAAATAATCTTACTAAATATCTGGTTAAGAACCAGATACTCTCTGTGAACTGACTGTACTTTATAGATTAATTATCAGTTTTTGTTATCAGTTATTTTTTTCTTTATTTTTTCGATGATTTACAGGTAGTTCTCGACTTACGATGGAGATTTGTTCCTGCACGGCGGCGTAAACCGAATTTCGATGTAAGTTGAAATATACATAAATACTGCACCATATACATGTACAGTACTATTTTACCAAGCACTTAGCCTATCCTAACACAGTACCCTACATAATTATCAAAAAACACATACATTTGGGAGCCATAATGAAGGGCAAAAAGAGTTATGACCTACTTCCTCCGTCCATTGGCCGTATTCTCCATTCGTTTACGACGTAAAACCGCCGTCCAGCTCGGTCCATCCTCCGTATTCCCTATTCGTTTACGACGTAAAACCGCGTTCACAGTAGAGTTTTGTTTATTTTTTTGAATGTCCAGAGGACCATACTTAGCTTTTTTAGAGAGTACAGTACAGCATTCCTCCGCTGCTACGTTTACTAAGTAAAACCTTTAACTGCGTAACTCGGCTTTTCAAAATAAAATTTCAAAAAATATACATATATATGTTTTAATGGGAGATGCGCCGTAACCACGAAACGTCGTAACTTGAGACCGTCGTAACCTGAGGACTACCTGTATCAGGCTGCGTCTGAAGCCAGTTAAGCTGGTCATATGGGATGTTTGTAAGGAATGCTGAGGTATAGGTATGTAAAAAAAAAAAAGAAAACAATAATGAATATATATATATATTTTTTAAATAAAATATATTTAAATCAGCTTACTAAAGTTATTTAACTAATTTTTTTTGCATCACCATGCCTTTCTAATCCCAGAAGAAAAAAAAAAGTTATTTACAAAATGCCTTTCAGTGGTGCTGCAGTAACAACTTCTAAACAAACAAACAAAAAAGAAAGGTTAGCTCATTAATAAACAATAAATAAAATTAAAAAGCCCTAATGAATATCTATCCCATAAAATAGCACATTCATTAAACATTTGCAGCAGGGGTGGTGCACGTGGTAGGACTGCCGCCTACCAGCGGGAAGGTTGCCGGATCAAATTTCTGGGTGGAGTTTGCATGTTCTCTCCGTGCATGTGTGTGTTTTCTCCGGGTACTCCAGTTTCCTCTCACGGACCAAAAACATGCATGTTAGTCTGACTGGTAACTAAATTATCTCTAGGTGTGAGTGAGAGAGTGAATGGTTGTTTGTCTCATTTGTCTCTGTGATGGACTGGAGACCTGTCCAGGGTGTCCCCCACCTCTTGCACAGTGATTGCTGGACATGGGCATCAGTGACCCCCCACAACCCAGAAAGGAAGAAGCAGGAAAAGATGAAGGACGGATGAAAGTTTCATGTCAGTATCTGAAAAGAATGGCCCTTTGTTGTCATTCGCACCACATGCCGTACATGTTGTGGAATTTTATTTGAATACACACACGTGTGATGATCTGTAAGAACTGTAAGATTGCTCACACTCACTCTGTAGCAGGTACACCCGCTTGTTTTTAGTTTAAAACCAAACCAACATGAAGATAACTTTATATTACAGCCGTGAACCGTGGAGCCTCTCAGGCCAAGGAGCCAAAAAACAAAAAGTCCAATTCAAACTGATCTGTCCCTGAGTAGATTTAAGTGATCATTCCCAGGACGAACAGCATCACAGAACAACAATACCTTTTGTTTCCTCCACCTGACTGCGAGCATTTGTGTTTCCTCTGTTCTTTTCTTTGTACATGCCCTCCTTGGGCCACAGCAGCACAACATCTGTGCTCTGCCCTGCACATTGGATAGCCTTCATCAGTCTGTGAGTGAGGGGAGCTGAGCCACAGGTCTTCACTCGTCCACCTTGTTGCTGTGATAAGTACTTCAAGCCAATTTGACCCTCCTCTGTTAGAACGGTCTTTAAAACAATCTATTTTCTGCAGAGATCAAACAGCTGCATTGATCTGTACTCTCCTGCTGCAGCGTATCAGACCTTGCGTCGTGTCATCGCTCTGTATACGGCGTCGCAGCTTCCATTCGGTGCAGGCCTGCCCCTCCAAAGCCTTTTGATATATATAAAAAAAAATACATATGACTCATTTGCTTTGAAAACAGTGAAACCCTTATTGTGATTATTTACGTCAAGCTTTAGGCCTTCTGGCACCAAAACATGACGTTAAGAAATATTTAAACAGCTTGAATTCACGATTTTGACATTGATGGAAACATTTCTGTCGCTCTTGCAAATTAAATAATTAGTTTTAAAATAAACCTTGTGAAAGTGGTGCACATGGCTGCACGTGTTCCTTTGTGGGTCAGAAGCTGACGAGTTTGGGAAACACAAGAGTTTTTTTTCTCCCCTCCAAATCTTTATTCATGACTTTACATCAAATATAACAATGCAAGATATACACACATGCACATTGACCATATATAAAACAATAAGAAAATAAGGAAATAGACAACAATAAAATAAAAATACAGAGATAAATAAATGAAAAACCTAAAGGGGCATATTGTATTTATAACGTAAAGAACCAGGGCATACGTTACACATCAAATGTTTTTTTAAAAAAGGTGACAACTTAGAAGCATTTTTTTTTATTTCACCAAACACAAAGATTTATAAAACAAATTTAACTCATTCTTCCACTGTGTGAAGTTAGGAACAGTTTTAACGAAGCGACATTTGTGTATATAATGTTTGGCTAACAGCAGAACATTATTTATACCATAGTCAATGTTATTATCATTAATAAAAACACCAACTTTAATCTCTTGGATGGTAAATTAGTTATCCCATGAACCCAGATGAACTGGTGAAGATTTTGCCAAAAGGATTGTACAAAGTCACATGATAAAAACAAATGATCCAAACCCTCAGTTTCTCACAGAACACACATTTATCCACATCCATTTTAAACCAGTGTCTCAGGAAGTCATTGGTTGGAACAACAAGAGTTTAAACTCTGTGTCCATTTGTTTCCCACGCTGTGTTCAATGAGTGGCTCACCCACTCAAACCAGTGCACAGGACTCCAGGAGGCGCAGGCTGACACGCGCCCAGTGCTGCCACCCATGGAAGTGCGCCGGGACAACGTGTCGTGACGCGTGCGCACCACGAGGGGGCGCACCGTCACCGACATCTCTCCCTCTCCGCGTCTCTCTCTTTCTCTCTCTGTCTCTCTTGTCTTGCAGGGGGGATGCCGGAGTGCGGCTGCAGCTCTCGTCTCATTCATGCTGAGCGCTGCTCTCCTGCACGAGCCGAGCGGGAATGGAAACTCTGACAAACTGAACCATGCCAAGCTGGACCAGCGCGAACGGATTGATCAGTGAGTACCACTAAACTTTTCATCTTTATTTTTTTAATGTTCACATCCAACCCCCACAAACAAACAAACAAACAAGCAAACAAACAAAAAGAAATGTTGCTGACATTCCTCCACCTCCGGAGCTCCTCTCCTCTCTTCACCTGGAAGAAAATCTCACGGAGCTGAGTCTTTCCTGTTGGGTGGTGGTGGTGGTGGTGGTGGTGGTGGTGGTGGTGGGGGGTGTACAGTTTGCTTGTTTCAAACCTCCTCCTGGCCGTCGCTGCGCGCGCGGGGCGCAGCAGCCAAACGCACGCCGAGCTTTGCGCATCTCCATCAGGAACACCTGATGGCTCGTTCCTGATGCTGAAGAGTGGCTTCATGTGGGTTTGTTCTGGGTGGGGGGTTGTTCCCCACATTCCAAATGTTCATTTAATAAGTAGAAAAAGAGTTGTCAAGATGTTTGGGACAGTTTTTAAACTTGTGATTCATATCATGGACTTTTTTGGAGTTGCAGTTCATCTTTAGTCAAATGAACGAGCATCAACACAAATCACAGAAGTTGTGTCAACTCTGTGTGCGTGCAGCGGGACTGTGTCCTTCTTCTTCTTCTTTTGGCTTTTCCCTTTTCAGGGGTCGCCACAGCGAGTCATCCTCCTCCACCTCACTCTGTCCTCACTCCAACTACCTCCATGTCCTCTCTAACTGCATCCATATATCTCCTCTTTGTCTTTTTCCTGGCAGCTGCATTTCTAACATCCTTCTACCAATATACCCACTGTCCCTCCTCTGGACATGTCCAAACCATCTCAGTCTGGCCTCCCTAACTTTATCTCCCAGTTGTTCAACATGTGCTGTACCTCTGATGATCTCATTCCTGATCTTATCCATCCTTGTCACTCCTAAGGAGAACCTCAACATCTTCATTTCTGCCACTTCCAGTTCTTTCTCCTGTCTTTTTGTCCATGTCTCTGTCTCCAGACCATACAACATAGCTGGTCTCACCACTGTCTTGTAAACTTTTCCTTTGACCTTTGCTGACACCTTTTTTTTGTCACAAATCACTCCTGAAGCAGCACGACTGTGTCCACCTTCACAAAAATGTTCAGTCATCTTTCCAAGCGTCAAGCTTTGGCTTCTTGTGGGCGTTCTTTTAGATTTCCGAGCTCGTTTTCCGTCATGAACGCGTGCGCGCTGCCCTGTCACGCACCCACCTCCAGTCATTTGGGAGTCACGTCAACATGCACTGACAGTTTTGTGTCACCTTATGAATTTTTGACTTGTATGAAGCGTAGGCTGGTTTTGAAGAGACTGCGGGCAACAAGCCACCGGTTTGGCTGCCAAACACACACACACGCACACACACACAGAAGAAGAAAGAAAGAAGAAACATGTCTTTAGTTGTGCGAGAGGAAAGCAGCACCTTCTCTTTCGTATTCCGAACATCTCCTGCTCTCCTTCCTGCTTTCATCCCCTCTCAGGGTTTGAGCTTGTGAGGATGAGGGAGATGATGTGCAAGTGATGGCGGAGATGCAAGGCCATGTGAGGAATAAGGACTCATCCACCCCCCTTTTCTCTTTTAAGTGCATGTGTCATGACATGCCTGCACTGGGACTCGTCGATAAGGCTTGAGCATCACCTCCACTTTGGGGCTGACGCGTGACATCCGAAGTGACTGCACACACGGATACGCCGACATGACGACTAGGGAGCGTGTTAGTTCTTGGTACACCTGCGAGCACAAAGACTTACAGAGGTTTTCAGCCCCCAATGAGTCACAGTCGGACTCAGGGATGCGCTGTTTGCGCTTTGAGCTGCCTTTAACCTAATTACTGTACTTTATTCCTGGAGTCGTTTATTATTCATTTGTTCTTGGATGATAGAACCTCTTCCTCCTGCGTGATCAATGTGTTTTTATAGACGGTGTGGAGATGCTGCGTCCAGCGTTCTGTCAATAGGACCTCAAGTCTTCTTGTGCAGATTTAAAGCATTTTTATTGGGTTAGTTAAATGTCCAAATAACCACATTGCACTTATGGAATAGATGATTTTGTCAAATAAACACGGTGGGAGATTTTCATGCAGTTCTTTTAAAATGCTACTGAGTGTGGGCGGCATGGTGGAACAGTGGTTAGAGGTGCTGCTTCCAAAGGGAGAATGTCGCAGGATTGCCTCCTGGCTTTGGGGGCTTTTTGGGATGGAATATGCATGTTCTCCCCATGCATAGATGTTTATTTTCTTCCAAGTATTCCAGTTTTCTTCAGCGCATTAAAAACATTCTCTTTAGACTAGCTTATCATCTGAATGTATTTTTATTATTTTGCATTTTATAATCTTTATGTATTTTATATTTCAATTTGTCGCTGATATTGTTTGATCTGTATTACACTGTATTGGTTTGTTAAGGGGCCTTGGGTGTCCTGAAAGGCGCTTTTAAATAAAATGATTATTATTATTTATTATTATTATTATATTGTTAGGAAGACTGCTAACTCAAAATTTTCTTAGACGTGCGAGACTGTGAACGGTTGTTTGTTTTTCTGTGATGAACTTGTGACCTGTCCAAGGTGTACCCTCCTGGAGATGGGCAGCAGCTCCCTTTGACCCAAAAGGCAAAGCGGGTAAAGAAAATGTATGTATAGTAGACTCCATACCACCGTGCCCATAGCAGTAACGGTTTTATTTGGATGAAAGCACCATCAGCCACAGTGTGCGTGTGTGTGTGTGTGTGTGTGTGTGTGTGTGTGTGTGTGTGTGTGTGTGTGTGTGTGCGTTGGTGCAAGCGTATTGGCCCGCCTATGCGCCAGACTACGTACCGACATTATCGGGACATTTGGTATTAGCCAGCCTTTGCCAATGTCCGGATAAAACATGGATTGTATCCAAATATATTAATATGTAAACATTGTTTTTTCTCATCAATATCAGAGTAACTTGTGTCTAAATGGCTGCCTGGATGAGTTGGAGTGTGCTTTAACACTTAAAATTGTTTTAATAAAAAGTTATTTACATTTATAAAATTGTCTGGCGAAGCACCTCCCCAGGAATATGTGTGTGGTGTGTGTCTTTTTGTGTATCGGTTGCATTTATTGAAGCCGTGTGTGTGGCTCACTGACACACAGCGCGCCAAACTGCAACGCCCCTCCTCTGCTCCCTGTTGTGGGCGGGGCCTCAGCCGAGGTTTTAAAAGTTAAACCCCTCTAGCTGACACGTGTAGAGACGTAATGGCTTCCTTTCTGCAGTATGACGGCCTGAGGTGAGCGGAGATTTTAAAAGTTTAAAAGTTTAAACCGTGGATTTTGCAGCACGTGGACGGAGGTATTGACTGCACAGAGGTAAGAATTCATTTAAATTTATTTTTTATTTTTTTTGCTTTGAGGACATTGAAGTAAATGTTAGCGTGTGTAACGTGACACGCTGTGTGAATGTTGTAGCAAACTTTATCAACATTTATATAAATTAGCAACTATCTGTGCATGAGTTTTGAGTGGTTTGAGCGGTTATTTAGAGTCGAACGTGACGAAGATGAGACGAAGAAAAATGTAAACTCACGTAGCGTGACGACGTCGCCACAGCGTGACACGTTGTAGCAAACTTGATCAACATTTTTATAAACTAGCAACAATAGAGCGGATTCGGATGTTGTCAGTCCATACAATGGGCGCTATCAACTGTTATCACAGTTAGCACTTTGAGATTTTCGTTAATGAAAAGTGCGTTATAAATTGAATTCATTATTATTATTATTATTATTATCATCCCCATAGTCTATCGGAGAAAATGTCCAACGTACCTCTTAACATGTTTAAAAGAACGTAATCGAAACCTAACCACGTAGCTAAAGACGGAGCATGTTGTCATTCATTGTAAGGGTGATAACGTACCTTTAAACCTCGTAAGAGGTAGAAGATGGGCCTTTTGACCGCATTGAATGAGGATGATAACAGATGATAGCGCCCATAGAATGGACTGATAACATCCGAAGCGGGTGAACAATATCTATGCATCACTTGTGGGTGTTTTGAGTGGTTATTTAGTAAAATAAGTGGTTTGGACATGTCCAGAGGAGGGACAGTGGTTTGGACATGTCCAGAGGGGGGACAGTGGTTTAGGAGGGACAGTGGTTTGGACATGTCCAGAGGAGGGACAGTGGTTTAGACATGTCCAGAGGAGGGACAGTGGTTTAGGAGGGACAGTGGTTTGGACATGTCCAGAGGAGGGACAGTGGTTTGGACATGTCCAGAGGAGGGACAGTGGTTTGGACATGTCCAGAGGAGGGACAGTGGTTTGGACATGTCCAGAGGAGGGACAGTGGTTTGGACATGTCCAGAGGAGGGACAGTGGTTTGGACATGTCCAGAGGAGGGACAGTGGTTTGGACATGTCCAGAGGAGGGACAGTGGTTTGGACATGTCCAGAGGAGGGACAGTGGTTTGGACATGTCCAGAGGAGGGACAGTGGTTTGGACATGTCCAGAGGAGGGACAGTGGTTTGGACATGTCCAGAGGAGGGACAGTGGTTTGGACATGTCCAGAGGAGGGACAGTGGTTTGGACATGTCCAGAGGAGGGACAGTGGTTTGGACATGTCCAGAGGAGGGACAGTGGTTTGGACATGTCCAGAGGAGGGACAGTGGTTTGGACATGTCCAGAGGAGGGACAGTGGTTTAGGAGGGACAGTGGTTTGGACATGTCCAGAGGAGGGACAGTGGTTTGGACATGTCCAGAGGAGGGACAGTGGTTTGGACATGTCCAGAGGAGGGACAGTGGTTTAGGAGGGACAGTGGTTTGGACATGTCCAGAGGAGGGACAGTGGTTTAGACATGTCCAGAGGAGGGACAGTGGTTTAGGAGGGACAGTGGTTTGGACATGTCCAGAGGAGGGACAGTGGTTTAGACATGTCCAGAGGAGGGACAGTGGTTTAGACATGTCCAGAGGAGGGACAGTGGTTTGGACATGTCCAGAGGAGGGACAGTGGTTTGGACATGTCCAGAGGAGGGACAGTGGTTTGGACATGTCCAGAGGAGGGACAGTGGTTTGGACATGTCCAGAGGAGGGACAGTGGTTTGGACATGTCCAGAGGAGGGACAATGGTTTGGACATGTCCAGAGGAGGGACAGTGGTTTGGACATGTCCAGAGGAGGGACAGTGGTTTGGACATGTCCAGAGGAGGGACAGTGGGTATATTGGTAGAAGGATGTTAGAAATGCAGCTGCAGGAAAAAGACAAAGAGGAGATATATGGATGCAGTTAGAGAGGACATGGAGGTAGTTGGAGTGAGGACAGAGGATGCAGAGGACAGAGTGAGGTGGAGGAGGATGACTCGCTGTGGCGACCCCTGAAAAGGGAAAAGCCGAAAGAAGAAGAAGCGTTAACATTTAACTTGACCACTGCAGCGTGACAAGCTGTGAACGCTGTATTGTAACATAAAGAGAGGTTTTAATGTTTTCACCGTGATTTTTGTGCTAAATTTGCTCTTTTTTTTTTTTTTTACCTCTGAGCAGTGAGCAGACGGACGAACTGCGTCGTTACGTCATCACGTCATCACGTTGCAGCCTCGTTACGTCATCACGTTGACTGCAGTTTTATGTAGGTATAAGAATACTGTTGTTGGAATACTGAATACTGAATAATACAGAATACTGTATAAGTGTATTGTATAAACTTGAGAATTGTTTTTTAACTTTTTCATATTTTTACATGTACAGGTTTTCAGCTAGTCCAAGAGGTCATTTGGTATTTGGTGAGTCAAACATCCCGCCTTCCTGAAAACAGACAGATGGATTCTTTACTGACTGAGGTCCACGCTTTATCCATCCATCCATGCATTCATCCATCCATCAAACATCCATCCATCAAACATCCATCCATCCATCATCCATCAAACATCCTACCTTCCTAAACCCAGACATATGGATTCTTTACTGACTGAGGTCCAAGCTTTATCCATCCATCATCCATCAAACATCCTACCTTCCTAAACCCAGACATATGGATTCTTTACTGACTGAGGTCCAAGCTTTATCCATCCATCCATCTATCAAACATCCATCCATCCATCAAACATCCATCCATCCATCCATCAAACATCCATCCATCCATCAAACATATATCCATCCATCAAACATCCATCCATCCATCAAACATCCTGCCTTACTGAACCCAGACAGATGGATTATTTACTGACTGAGGTCCACGCTTTATCCATCCATACATCCATCCATCCATCAAACATCCACACATCCATCCATCCATCCATCCATCAAACATCATCCATCCATCATCAAACATCCTGCCTTCCTGAACCCAGACATATGGATTCTTTACTGACTGAGGTCCACGCTTTATCCATCCATCCATGCATTCATCCATCCATCAAACATCCATCCATCAAACATCCATCCATCCATCATCCATCAAACATCCTACCTTCCTAAACCCAGACATATGGATTCTTTACTGACTGAGGTCCAAGCTTTATCCATCCATCCATCTATCAAACATCCATCCATCCATCAAACATCCATCCATCCATCCATCAAACATCCATCCATCCATCCATCAAACATATATCCATCCATCAAACATCCATCCATCCATCAAACATCCTGCCTTACTGAACCCAGACAGATGGATTATTTACTGACTGAGGTCCACGCTTTATCCATCCATACATCCATCCATCCATCAAACATCCACACATCCATCCATCCATCCATCCATCAAACATCATCCATCCATCATCAAACATCCTGCCTTCCTGAACCCAGACATATGGATTCTTTACTGACTGAGGTCCACGCTTTATCCATCCATCCATGCATTCATCCATCCATCAAACATCCATCCATCAAACATCCATCCATCCATCATCCATCAAACATCCTACCTTCCTAAACCCAGACATATGGATTCTTTACTGACTGAGGTCCAAGCTTTATCCATCCATCCATCTATCAAACATCCATCCATCCATCAAACATCCATCCATCCATCCATCAAACATCCATCCATCCATCAAACATATATCCATCCATCAAACATCCATCCATCCATCAAACATCCTGCCTTACTGAACCCAGACAGATGGATTATTTACTGACTGAGGTCCACGCTTTATCCATCCATACATCCATCCATCCATCAAACATCCACACATCCATCCATCCATCCATCCATCCATCAAACATCATCCATCCATCATCAAACATCCTGCCTTCCTGAACCCAGACATATGGATTCTTTACTGACTGAGGTCCACACTTTATCCATCCATCCATCAAACATCCATCCATCCATCCATCCATCCATCAAACATCCATCCATCATTCATCCATCAAACATCCATCCATCTATCTATCCATCCATCTATCAAACATCCGGCCTTCTTGAAACCAGACAGATGGATTCTTTACTGACTGAGGTCCACGCTTTATCCATCCATACATACATCCATCTATCAAACATCCATCCATCCATCCATCAAACATCCATCCATCCATCCATCAAACATCCATCCATCATCCATCCATCAAACATCCTGGCTTCCTGAACCTAGACAGATGGATTCTTTACTGACTGAGGTCCACGCTTTATCCATCCATCCATCCATCAAACATCCATCCATCCATCCATCCATCAAACATCCATCTATCCATCCATCAAACATCCTGCCTTACTGAACCCAGACAGATGGATTCTTTACTGACTGATGTCCACGCTTTATCCATCCATCCATCAAACATCCACACATCATCCATCAAACATCCATCCAAACATCCACACATCATCCATCAAACATCCATCCATCAAACATCCATCCATCATCCATCCATCAAACATCCATCCATCTATCCATCCATCTATCAAACATCCTGTCTTCCTGAACCCAGACAGATGGATTCTTTACTGACTGAGGTTCATGCTTTATCCATCCATACATACATCCATCCATCCATCCATCTATCAAACATCCATCCATCCATCAAACATCCAGCCTTGCTGAACCCAGACGGATAGATTCTTTACTGACTGAGGTCCACGCTTTATCCATCCATCCATGCATCCATCCATCCATCCATCCATCCATGCATCCATCTATCAAACATCATCCATCCATCCATCAAACATCCTGCCTTCTTGAAAACAGACATATGGATTCTTTACTGACTGAGGTCCACGCTTTATCCATCCATCCATGCATCCATCCATCCATAAAACATCCATACATCCATCCATCCATCAAACATCCTGCCTTCCTGAACCAGACAGATGGATTCTTTACTGACTGAGGTCCACGCTTTATCCATACATCCACCCATCCATCCATCAAACATCCATCTATCCATCATCAAACATCCATCCATCAAACATCCTGCCTTGCTGAACCCAGACAGATGGATTCTTTACTGACTGAGGTCCACGCTTTATCCAACCATCCATGCATCCATCCATCTATCAAACATCTATCCATCAAACATCCATCATCCATCAAACATCCTGCCTTCCTTAACCCAGACATATGGATTCTTTACTGACTGAGGTCCACGCTTTATCCATCCATCTATCAAACATCCATCCATCCATCAAACATCCATCTATCAAACATCCATACATCCATCATCCATCCATCAAACATCCATACATCTATCCATCAAACATCCTACCTTCCTGAACCCAGACAGATGGATTTACTGACTGAGGTCCACACTTTATCCATCCATCCATACATCCATCCATCCATACATCCATGCATCAAACATCCATCCATCCATCTATCCATCAAACATCTCAAACATCCATCAAACATCCATCCATCCATCCATCAAACATCTATCCATCCATCAAACATCCATCCATCCATCAAACATCCTGCCTTGCTGAACCCAGACAGATGGATTCTTTACTGACTGAGGTCCATGCTTTATCCATCCATTCATCCATCCATCCATCCATCAAACATCCACACATCCATCCATCCATCCATGCATCCATCCATCAAACATCATCCATCCATCATCAAACATCCTGCCTTCCTGAACCCAGACATATGGATTCTTTATTGACTGAGGTCCACACTTTATCCATCCATCCATCAAACATCCATCCATCCATCCATCAAACATCCATCCATCATTCATCTATCAAACATCCATCCATCTATCTATCCATCCATCTATCAAACATCCGGCCTTCTTGAAACCAGACAGATGGATTCTTTACTGACTGAGGTCCACGCTTTATCCATCCATACATACATCCATCTATCAAACATCCATCCATACATCCATCCATCCATCAAACATCCAGCCTTGCTGAACGCAGACAGATGGAGTCTTTACTGACTGATGTCCACCTTTTATCCATCCATGCATGCATCCATCCATCCATCCATCAAACATCCATCCATCCATCCATGTATCCATCCATCAAATATCATCCATCTATCCATCAAACATCTTGCTTTCTTAAAAACATGATAAACTGAAATTGTGTGTGTGTTTGTGTGTGTGACTGTTTTGTGGTTTCTAAGGACAGTGTTTTGTCAGGACAGTAATGAACTGTAATCTGCTTGTCTGTTTATAGCATATGACAATGTCCATAAAAACCACAAAACAGTCACACACACAAACGCACACAATTTCAGTTGAACATGTTATATTTACATGTATATGTCTATCTGTACAGTATATGTATATGCATATACAGTATACATGTATATGCATATATGTATATACACTGTATATGAATATGCATATATGATATGCTTATATACATGTATATATGTATATTTGTGTGTATGTATATGACATAGATATCAATTTTATAAATAATGCAGGGATTGTTATGTATGACTTCAATATTATTAGTCACAGTTTTTAAATTTATAGTTTTCTTTCATTCAGCTAATTTTAATTTCATCTTAGTCCACCCATCATGAGAGGAGTTTTGTAAATACTATGTCCATCCATCTTTCCTTTATGTGAGATGGATACTTTGGCCAAAAACAATCATGTAATGTTTATTGGTTTACATGTGACAGCAGCTATCATCAAAATGTAGAATTTCCTCTAAATATAAGTATAAATGATCTGTTCCAGATGACGTGAACACGTCCAGAGTCAGGAGATCGCAGGTAGCCAGAAGAGCGATCAACTTCCATTAAACACGAGTACCAAGGTACATTTTAGTTCTTGTGTTCCTAAACAGATATACTTGCTACGTGTGGATTCATCAACCTTATTGTTCAATTGTGTGTGTATGGGAGTGTATTGTGGTTTTTTTATGGACAGTTGTTTGTTAGGACAGTCATACGCTAGCCTGGTTAAAACCAAACCCTGTCCTTCACTTTGCTTCGTACTAGGGTCTGGCATTCCTCCCATTGAAAACGATTTCTCCGGTCTATTTTTGACCGGACCAATCAGAGAACAGAAGGCGTAGTTTTGTTAGCTTAGCCTGGCAAGGTCCAGGCTATTCAGATAAAAAGCTCAGAAACCACTTGGTGGATATTTTTTCTGCTACCAGTGTGTAATTATATGGCTCTAATTTACTGACTGTTGGCCTTGATGAAACATTTGAGATAAAATTCGATTTTTTATCATTTATTTTCGTAGCGCACCCTGAGGCTGTTTGGAAAATGTGAAACCGAAACTATTTAAATCCAGCAGATTTGACCATTTCGTGAATTGATTTAGGAACTGTTAAGCTCAGAAACACTTCTGATAAAACGTCAGCTAAGAAATATAGTTTTTCTCAGGAAAGAAATAATAGTTTTTTACCTTGTTTTCTGGAAAATTCCTTCGTGGTGGCAGCCATTTTAACTGACGACGTCAGTCGACGTCGTTCAAAACTCCGCCTTCTGTTCTCTGATTGGTCTGTTAATCTGCCAATCCGCCTTCTGTTCTCTGATTGGTCCGGTCAAAAATCGACCGGAGGAATCGTTGTCTATGGGACAAATCCCAGACCCAGCAGTGAAGGGAAATAGAATTGAGCGGAGCTGTGCAGGTATGGCGAGGGCCAGGCTAGTCATACGCTATAAACAATCAGACAATCAATCAGATGGCAGTTCATTACAGTCCTGATAAAACACTGTCCTTAAAAACCATAAAACAGTCACACACACAAACACACAATTTCAGTTGAACATGTTATATTTACATGTCTATGTCCATCTGGACAGTCAGAGAGACATTCAGCAGGTAGACAGTCAGAGAGACATTCAGCAGGTAGACAGTCAGAGAGACACTCAGCAGGAGGACAGTCAGAGAGACACTCAGCAGGTGGACAGTCAGAGAGACATTCAGCAGGTAGACAGTCAAAGAGACACTCAGCAGGAGGACAGTCAGAGAGACATTCAGCAGGTGAACAGTCAGAGAGACATTCAGCAGGTGGACAGTTAGAGAGACACTCAGCAGGTGGACAGTCAGAGAGACACTCAGCAGGTAGACAGTCAGAGAGACACTCAACAGGTGGACAGTCAGAGAGACATTCAGCAGGTAGACGGTCAGAGAGACATTCAGCAGGTAGACAGTCAGAGAGACACTCGGCAGGAGGACAGTCAGAGAGACACTCAGCAGGTGGACAGTCAGAGAGACATTCAGCAGGTAGACAGTCAGAGAGACACTCAGCAGGAGGACAGTCAGAGAGACACTCAGCAGGTGGACAGTCAGAGAGACATTCAGCAGGTAGACAGTCAGAGAGACACTCAGCAGGAGGACAGTCAGAGAGACATTCAGCAGGTGGACAGTCAGAGAGACACTCAGCAGGTGGACAGTCAGAGAGACATTCAGCAGGAGGACAGTCAGAGAGACATTCAGTAGGTGGACAGTCAGAGAGACACTCAGCAGGTGGACAGTTAGAGAGACATTCAGCAGGTGGACAGTCAGAGAGACATTCAGCAGGTGAACAGTCAGAGAGATACTCAGCAGGAGGACAGTCAGAGAGACACTCAGCAGGAGGACAGTCAGAGAGACACTCAGCAGGTGGACAGTCAGAGAGACATTCAGCAGGTGGACAGTCAGAGAGACACTCGGCAGGAGGACAGTCAGAGAGACACTCAGCAGGTGGACAGTCAGAGAGACAGTGGTTTGGACATGTCCAGAGGAGGGACAGTGGTTTGGACATGTCCAGAGGAGGGACAATGGTTTGGACATGTCCAGAGGAGGGACAGTGGGTATATTAGTAGAAGGATGTTAGACATGAAGCTGCAGGAAAAAGACAAAGAGGAGATATATGGATGCAGTTAGCGAGGACATGAAGGTAGTTGGAGTGAGGACAGAGGATTCAGAGGACAGAGTGAGGTGGAGGAGGATGACTCGCTGTGGCGACCCCTGAAAAGGGAAAAGCTGAAAGAAGAAGAAGCGTTAACATTTAACTTGACCACCGCAGCATGACAAGCTGTGAACGCTGTATTGTAACATAAAGAGAGGTTTTAATGTTTTCACCGTGATTTTTGTGCTAAATTTGCTCTTATGTTTCATTTTTCACCTCAAAGCAGAGTGAGCAGACAGCCCCTACCCTTCCCTAAAGAGCATCGTTACATCATCACGGTCAAACTGCAGTGAAGCAGGTAAGATTTAAATAGAAGTGACGTGCATTTGGTGAAAACTGAGAATTTTTTTGTAACTTTTTCATATTTTTACATGTTTTCAGCTAGTCCTGCAACTTTTATCAGAATCACAGTCAGAATATTGTCATTTGCACCACATGTGGTACATGTGATGAAACGAGATTATGTACACATGGTCCCAGTTACATCCAACAATAAAATGTGAGAGAAAAACAGTAATAACATCTAGGATATAACTAAGAAAAACATCAACTAGTAATACACTAAGCCCTAATGTAGTAGAAAAACATCATTACAAACAGCAGCACGAACCTGAGTCTGTATGAGCAGATGGTCACAGATGAACACAGCAACAAGAAAACAGATCGGCATCAGCATGATGTGATATTTTGCAGTGATTATTCTTATTATTTAATTATTCATGAGTCTAACAGCCTCAGGGTAGAAGCTGTTCCTCTGTCTAATGGTTCTACATTTCATGCTCCTTAACCTCCGTCCTGAGAGGAGCGGGGCAAATACTGTGTGTGCTGGGTGAGTGGGGTCTTTCATGATGCAGGTGGCCCTCTCCCTGCATCTGGAGGTGTAGATGTCTGTGATGGTGGGGAGACTGACTCCAACATCTTCTGTGCAGCCTTCACCACTCAGACATCTACACCTCCAGATGCAAGAAGAGGGCCACCTGCATCATGAAGGACCACACTCATCCAGCGCATACACAATCTTTGCCCTGTTCCCCTCAGGAAGTAGGTTGAGCATCAAATGTTGAACCACTTGAGGAACAGCTGCTACCCTGAGGCTGTTAGACTCATGAATAATACATGATAAGAATAATCACTGCAAAATATCACATCATGCTGATCTGTTTTCCTGTTGCTGTTCATTTGTGACCATCTGCTCATACGGACTCATGCTCGTGCTGCTGCTTGTATTGATGTTTTTCTATTACGGTACATTGGTGCTTAGTGTATTTTTAGCTGATGTTTTTCTTAGATCATATCTTAGATGTTACTACTGTTCTTCTCTTACATTTTTTTGTTGTTGGATGTTACTGGGACCCGGTGTAAATAATCTCGTTTCATCACATGTACCACATGCGGTGGTAGAGGTTTTAATGTTTTCAATGTCATTTCTGTGCAAAATATGCTCATATTTTTCTTTTTTTAACCTCAAAGCAGTGAGCAGACAGACGAACAGCGTCATTACATCATCACGTTGCAGTGTCGTTACACCATCACGTAGTCTGCAGTGTCAAGTAGGTATCAGAATACTGTACTGTATAAGTGACGTGCAATTGGTGAAAACTTAGAATTGTTTTGTAACTTTTTTATATTTGTAGCCGAACGGGTATGGGTAAAAAAATACTTTAGGCAACTTTTAGTTTAAAAAAAATAATCTATTTAAAAAAATGAATTTGGTTAAAAACTTTATTAAAAGTTACCCTTTAGGCACTTTAGACCCGTTGCAGAAGATGAGGCAGGAGACACTTCACACAAACACCAATAAATTGCACAATTTGTTTAATAAAAAATCCTAAATTTAAAATACACAGTTAAAAAGGCAGTAATAACTCCTGGCAACAATGAAAGTGCAATTCGATAAAGACAGTAGTACACCACGGCAGAATTAATACCACCGCCTGGGAGATGTCCAATTAATCAAGCCACAGCTGTCCAA
>JBBPBX010072241.1:0-18115 GCA_038048925.1 Garcialebias charrua
TCTTTAAAGTGTGTGAAAACTTGTTGTAGGTGGTTTAAATTATCTGTCCATGTGTCAGAATATACCACCACATCGTCCAAATATGCACCACAAAAAGATAAACCATTTAATACAGTATTCATCAATCTTTGGAACGTGGCGGGAGCGTTACGCATCCCGAAAGCCATCACAGTGTATTGTAAAAAGTCATCAGGAGTAACGAAGGCAGATATCTCATGAGCACGTTTTGTTAAAGGAACTTGCCAGTATCCTTTTAACAGGTCTAGTGTAGTCACGAACTTTGATGCTCCAATTCTATCTACACAATCCTCCATTCTCTGTAGCGGATAACAATCAGCTTTGGTAATTGCATTAACTCTTTGAAAATCAGTGCAGAATCTGTCATCACCTGTGTGTTTAGTTATGATGATACATGGAGAGCTCCATGCACTAGTGCTTGGAACTGCTAGTCCATGCTCTAGCAGATAATTTACTTGAGTCTTTAATCGACTCCTCTTATCAGGATTAACTCTATAAGGGGGTTGCTTGATCGGTACCGTTTCACTCACATCAATGTCATGTTTTATTAAACCAGTCTGGGAAGGAACATCAGAAAACAAACATGCATTAGAAGTGATCAATAAACATAAATCCTCTTGCTTAGAAGGTTCCAGATGTGTAGTCAGAAGGCTGAGATCATCTAAATACTGAGAGTTAGCGAGCTTAGCTTCTGCTACTGCAGGGGAGAAGTAGTCAGTATCACCTTCAGCACTGGACAGTTCCGGTTCTTCCCTGCTGTTCTCTGATACTCTGGAAACACAACAGAGTGAGTTAACTGGCACGTCAGCACGTTCAATATATAATTTTAGCATATTAATGTGACACAGCCTAGAACCACGTCTTCTGTCTGGTATAGAGGGTGACACGGGAGTGAATTTCTACTCCTGTCCCGTCCCACTCCCACAGAAAATAATCCTGTCCCGTCCCACTCCCAGGCTTGAGTAAAAAATTAATTCCTGTCCCGTCCCACTCCTGGTGCAATGACTCCCACTCCCATCCCGCTCCCATTCAAAATGACTCCCGCTCCTGTACCGCTCCCATCTTTTCTTCCTAATTTACTCGTAAGCAATACAATTAATTTGATTTAATCTTCACCACAATGTTTTTAAGATTAGGCTACTTTGTGTTTTGCAGTTTGATTTAAATAGATATAGCAACAGAAACAGTTCATCTGTGGCAGTAGAGGGAGGCATTTTTTGCCTTAATGTAAACACAAAAAAAATTTAAATCACTAAAGAGCACAAAACGTAGTACATGGCCTGTGATCTCTATAGATTTTCCTGCAGAGGACCACCTTAGTCTCTGTTTTTAGCTCATTGCTGGGTTGCAATCACGTGACCCGGAAGTGGCGCGAAATTCAGATGGGGGACAGGAAGTGATTTTCCCCAGTTCAAAACACAGCAGAATGGATTACAGCAAGTATGCCAATGCCCTAAATAGACTGGCGAGGACGAGTTTTGGGTTAACCATTTAGGATCAAAAGAAGCTTTAAATGGTTGTCGACTTGTTTCTGCCCGGGTGAGTAGTGAGATGTATTATTTATTTAGTAATTAGCCTATGCTAACTACGCTATCGCTAATGCTAACAACAAGTTTAGTTAGCCCCCTGTTATTTCTATGTGCGTGGATCTACTTACAAATAATATATTTAGCTTCTGTAAAGCCAAATTCGTGCTGGAGTTGTATGTGTTAACGTTGAGTCATATGCATTTCTACACTGTAGGTCAACCATTCTCAGAGATCTACAGTAACTCCATTAAAAACATGGTTTGTGGCTAGACAAAGTGGGGAAGTAGTCACAGCCCACTGTGACTGTATGGCTGGGTAAGTTATATTTATTTGTATTTAGCTTTTATTGTTTTGTTTTGCTATTAGCATGAATGTCCCACTACTTAAAAATTATATTTTCTATCCAGGACTCATCTCAGTGGGGATTTAATGGCTAAATACTAGTAGACCTACTGTTATTAATTTTCTTGCATATTTTTTCAGACTGTCAGAATCTTGCTCCCATGTAGGAGCAGTTCTTTTTGCAACAGAAGTTGGGGTGAAAATGAAGAAAAGTGCTTCATGTACCACAGAAAAGTGTAAATGGTTAATGCCATCACACATTAAAAAGGTAAGTTAATGTACTGAAAATATTATGATTTTTTTTGTTTTGTTAATATCATCAAGGTGATCGTATCTTCTTTGTAACTTCAGATACTAGCTGGTTAAACTCAAGGTGGCCATACATGGGAGCCTCACCAGATGGAGTCGTTTCATGTGACTGTCATGGAGCCAGGGTGTGTGAAATCAAGGTAAAATTTATTTCTCAAAAGGTTTGGACTACTGCACTGCAGACTTTGCGCACCTCACAGTATGAATGTTACAACTATAATTTTTTACTCAAATCTTTGTTGTTTGCATATTTCACAGCATGTAGCTGTAGTTTTGGGGATGGTCTTGCAGTTTGTGGGATGTTGCCTTGTTTCCAGTTAAAAAATGTGTGACCTTTCCATCACCTTTTAAAACTTAGTCCAGATTAATACATTCTTACCTGTGGAACACACCTGGTTGACAGAGACATAAATATAGTCTCATTTTCTAACATTGGTGTTGGATAGTGAAATGAGTGAAACACAATCTTTAAAAAAGTATCATAATGAAATGTTTTGGAGACTACCGTATTTATTTTTCATGTCTAAGTTTCATTGTCTTGTCCTTCAGTGCCCACAGAGCAAACAGCATGAAGTCAGTCTGAGGATGTGTGCTGGACAGCCTGGTTTTTGTCTCGTCAAGGTTGGAGATTCTGTACAACTGGATAGGAACCATCCTTATTACCATCAGGTCCAGGCTCAGATTCACATTGTGGATGTACAATATTGTGATTTTGTAGTATGGAGTGAAAATGATATTTATGTGGAAAGAATTCTGCCAGATGACCAGCTGTGGGAAACAGCAGTTCCCAAAATTCAGCACTATTTTACACATTGCATCCTACCTGAAATCCTGGGACAGAAATTCACACGTGACTAACCAATCTAAGAATCAAGAATGTTATTTGGAGCAGTTGATGAAAGGAGTTTGAAAAGTTTATACAAATTTAAACAGTTGCTCTTTTTTTCCCCAAAAACATTTGTCAATACCATAACATGTTTCAGCTACACCTGTAGCAAGCACTCTGCAGAAGGGTCATGTGATGTTGTTACATGTCATGACACCTGTTTTTTATTTACAATAATCTTAATTGAAAAGTTAAGTATGTTAAATCAAATGATATATTTAAATCAATATGAGATTAGCTTGTGAATTTCAAAGGTGTTCTAATATGTTAAATAACAGCACATACAAATGTCATAAGTCACAAATGTTGCAAAATGAGTCTACTTCAGAAAAATGTTTTTATTTCAATAGCAAAACTCATGTCATTTTAACTGACCAATATTCACAAAGATTGGTTATGGAGTTCATTGAATAAATTAAAAATATTCAACCTTATTGGGTAAATTTTTTTTTTGTCTTCTTCCTGAACAATTAACATGTACAAATATGGTCTGTAACAGTATTAGTGATTTAATTTACTTTTGATTTACTTCAAATGATAAATACATAAATACATCGAGAGGAGCCAGTTGAGGTGGCTCGGGCATCTGGTTAGGATGCCTCCTGGACGCCTCCCTGGTGAGGTGTTCCGGGCACGTCCCACCGGGAGGAGACCCAGAGGAAGACCCAGGACGCGCTGGAGGGACTATGTTTCTCGGCTGGCCTGGGAACGCCTTGGGATTCCCCCGGAGGAACTGCTCCAAGTGGCTGGGGAGAGGGAAGTCTGGGCCTCCCTACTTAGGCTGCTACCCCCGCGACCCAACCTCGGATAAGCGGAAGAAGATGGATGGATGGATGGATGGATGGATAAATACATGTATAATCATTTAAACTTAAAATATTTATATAAATATAGTTGATTGAATTACTTGTCGCTCAGGCCACTCTATTAAGAATTCTAATCTTTCATGGAGAACATGAATCATTCTAAAACAAATTTGAGACACAGTGGCTTTTGACACATTAAATCTATAGGCAAGGTCTTGAAGCTGCAGATTTAATCTGAGACGCATAAGTATCATAATAAATTGCTCAAATTTGGAGAGTGCTGACAGTGATGACATGCTGATGTAAGGTTCACAGAGCTGAAAAATTTGCATCAAAACTAAAAAGTTGGGCAGTCCCGTATAAAACTTTGTTTTATCGTTGTTCTGGAAGGTTTCAGGAGTAAATTTAGTCACTGAGACTTTTTCCTTAAGGTCGCAGATCTCAGTTGTGTAGCCTTTCACTGCATCCTCCAGCTTTGTGAGGTCAACCATGCTTAGATCCGTCTGGCATTCTGCATCTGCAAATATTTAATTATTAAAAATTACGTTCAGAAATTCTATATATAAATAAATAAATAGTATTTTTATTTATTATTATTTTACCTTTGAATCGTTCATTTTCAGGGGCTGGTAAGCTTTCTTCACAGAGCTCATCTTCCAGACTGTTGGCCTCCTCTTCAGGGGCAGTGCAGAGAAGCCTCCGGGCCTTAGCTCTTTCCCCACGTCGGAGTGATGCTTCTGTTTGTGGCCTCTCGTTACTTCTTTGGTACCCCAGGTTAACAGTAGGGGCCCAGTCTTGGGAATGTACATCACCTGCTGCACTCGGACAACCTAAATATAAGACGCCACTTTAAAGTAAAACATGTAAATGCCCTTCCTAGCACTAAGCTAACCGCTAACAACATTAGCATTCTAATCGGATTTTTTCTGGGAACAACCAAGTGTTGAACCACTACACAAGCTTACAAACGCCTGTCTTTCTAGTAACTGTCCAATAAAATATCTGAAAATATGATTTAAATGACACAATCCTTACCTGTTACAAAGTGGTCGCTGCAGACTCTCGCTTTGTCAGTTTCAGCACCTCCTGTTTTTAGCCGTAGGTATCCACGTTTGTCGTCTTTTTTCTGTAATTTTTTTAAAATTAATCCCCTTGTGGCATACTACTTTCGGAACACGAAAATAACTTTTATCTATCTCTCGATTAGAGCGGTTGCAACAACCGTAAACGGCACAGAATTTAGGCATGTTGGCGCTGAATCAACAGAAGGAAACGGGTGCGTTTACTTCCGGACCCCCACCTACATTCTGTGACGTCACTGCTACGTCATCTGCAACCCAGCAATTTGGAGGTCAGTTAATTGAATAAACCCCAACATAGAATGTTGCATTTTACTCATTTATTGAGAAATTTCCTTAAAACAGTGACATTACTTTTATGTTTTCATTTTATCAACAAAAATACTGCACAAAACTTGTAAACAAAAGTGCATAAAGGCATTACTTTCACAATCCAGATACCTCTCCGCTCGTCTTTACTCCCTCCATTGCTGCTACTCTTTGAATTCCGGCGAAAGCAGTGGCCTGGGTCATGTAGTTCTTTTAACTTGCGTTACAGTGCAAGCTGGTGGAAAGAGAACTACAAAATGGCGACGTTCCATGTTTTTTTTTTTTGTCACGACATATTTCCCGCTCCCGTCTGCTCCCGTTAACTTTCGATCCTGTACCGTCCCAATCCCGTGAATAACAGTTAAGTCGATTTCCATCCCACAGGAATCCCTTGGGAATCCCGTGACCCGTGGGATTCCCGAAAAAATGTCATCCTCTAGTCTGGTGTAGATATTAAGTAATCAAGATCATTTAATTTCTTTTTAACAGTGTATGGTCCACTGTAGCGAGCTTGTAGGCTACTACCTTGGATAGGGAGTAACACCAACACTTTAGCACCAGGCTGAAAAGTTCTTTTTACAGCTTTTGTGTCACACCGTGACTTCATTCTGGCTTGCGTAGTTTGTAGATTAGCTTTCGCTATCTCACAAGAGCAATTTAATTTAAAACGGAAGTCACTAACATAGTCCAGTAGATTTTTATCAGTCTTCTCATACAACCATCGTTCTTTCAGTAATTTCAAAGGACCACGAACTTGATGAGCAAAAACCAGCTCTGCTGGACTAAAACCTAAGGACTCTTGAACCACTTCTCTTACAGCAAACAACTGAAGATGAACAGCCTCATCCCAGTCTCGATCGTTTTCAAAACAGTACGTACGTAACATGGTTTTTAAAGTCTGGTGAAAGCGTTCAAGAGCGCCTTGGCTCTCTGGGTGATAAGCAACAGAACAAGAATGCTTAATGCCTAATTGTTGCAGTACCTGACTGAAAACTTTAGACATAAAGTTACTTCCTTGGTCGGTTTGTACAACCCGTGGTAATCCAAATATTGAAAAAAATTTAGTGAGCACCTTAACAATTACCGGAGTAGTAATTTTATGAACGGGAAAAACTTCTGGAAAACGTGTGGAAGCACACATCACTGTAACCAGAAACTTATTTCCAGCCTTAGTTCTAGGCAAAGGTCCTACACAATCAACTAGAACTCTCTCAAAAGGCTCACACACAGCGGGAATAGGATATAACGGTGCTGGGGGAATTGTCTGATTTGGTTTTCCCACTAACTGACAACAATGACATGACTTACAATATTTGAGGACATCTCTCTTTAATCCAGGCCAAAAAAAATGGCGAAGAATGCGGTCACATGTTTTCCCGACACCCAAGTGACCAGCTAAATGGTTATCATGAGCCAACTGCAAAACTTCGTTTCGATATGGCACTGGCAGAACAATCTGAACCACACTACTCCATTCTTCATCTCGAGAAGCTGTCAAAGGTGTCCATTTACACATCAACAAGTCATCTTTCAAGAAATATCCAGTACTCAGAGAGTCAGATTCAAGGGGTAATGTGTGTTTATAGATGGAAGATAAAGTTCTATCTTTCCTCTGGAGTTCAATTAACTGTTTTTTATCACCAACAAAAGGATTTATTTCCTTTACATACGTTAAGTCATTGTCATTCTTTATTGAAGTTTGCTCTGTATCAGTGTTTACTAAGAAACTGTCACTCAGATCAATATCAGAGTTTTTTCTCTCTTCTTGCTCACGTTTATAAGCAGCTCGGGTGACAACACAAGACATAAACACTTCAGGAAACTTCAAAGCTAAGTCATCAGGTTTCGTAGTAAGTACAGGAGTCATTTCTGGAGTCACCAACACACGTCCAGCAGCCAAATCATTGCCCATTATCGTAGAAACACCGGCAATGGGAAAACTGGGGCGTAATCCTACTACAACATCTCTAGCACATAACTCTGACTGTAATACTATTTTACACAGAGGAACATCAAAAGTCTGCATGTTAAAACCACGTTTAGGCAGGTTAGCGTTGACTTTAATAACCTCATCAGCTGGCAATATGTTTTCAAGGATAAACAACTGAGAGGCAGCAGTGTCACGCAGAATTTTGACAGGTATTCTCTTACTAGAATGGGAGACAGAAACAAACCCATCCATTATAAAGGGTTGAAAATCAGCGCTCTCAGAACATATTATATTTGTCTGGTTTAAAGTATCAACAAGAGCTACTGGCTTGGACTCCCTTCTTTTTAATTTGTGACAATTTGCAACAATATGTCCTTCCTGTTTACAGAAAAAACAGACCACATCACTTTTAGGAGTTGCACCTTGACCTGATGAAACTCTCTTTTCATCACGTTTCACTTCTGTTCCAACACCACTTCTGACCTCTACAGGACCTTTAGGCTTCCAGTCACCTCTGGACTTGAAAAATCATGGAGACTCAAAACTGTGGTTGTTAGATTTAAATCGTCTATCATTTTTAAATTGTTCATAGTTTAGTCTATGTGTCAACATATACTCATCTACTATTACAGCAGCTTTCGACACGTCAGAGATATCTTTCTCATTTAAGTAAGAAGCAACTTTCTCAGGTAAACACTTTAAAATCCTCTATCAATATCAGCTGTTTAAGCTGTTCAAATCCAGTCATAGAACTAGCATTGCACCATCTATCAAAGAGGATTGTTTTCTCTCTGACATATTCAGTATAAGTCTGACTTTCTGTTTTTTTCAACTTCCGAAACTTCTGTCGGTAAGCTTCTGGAACTAGTTCATAAACCCGTTTAATAGCAGCTTTTATTTTATTATAATCAGTACAATCTGTGACAGAGAGAGACGTGTACGCGTCTTGAGCTTTACCAGTGATCACGCACTGTAACAAAACAGCCCAAGAATCCTCTGGCCAACGTAGCGAACGCGCTACTTTTTCAAAGAGGATAAAATACTTATCCACATCACTTTCATTAAATGGTGGAACTAATTGAATGTTTCTACTCACGTCAAAATGTTTGTCACGTGGTTGAGAAGGGGTAGTTCCACGTTCTAATTCCTTCATGCGGATGTCAGCCTCCAATTCTAATCTACGTTGTTCAAGCATTATTTATTTTTCTCTTAAAGCAGTTTGCTGGGCTAGTTCAGCCGTCCTCATGGCAACCTCTGCTTCATTTTGTCTGGCAACTTCTTCGTTTCTGGCAGCAGTTTCTGCTTTTCTGGCTTCAGTTTCAATGCAGAGTTTTTCTAACTCTAGTTCTTTTAATCGCACCTCCTTGTCATACTCGAAGGAAACAGGTGAAGATCGTCTCATACTAACAGGAGTCTCAGGAACCTGAAAAAGTCTAAAATGAGTTAACTTCACGATCAGTTCCTCTAATATAGTCTCAGACCTCAAGCGTTTATCAACAACAACTTTAAAATGGTCTGCCACACACAATAACTGCTCCTTTGTACACTTGGACAAAACATCCACAGTGGGACTTTTAAAGAAACTCTCCAAGTCAAATTCCATGATTAAGTAGTACACTCACTAACATACCAAGAAAATCCCAGCTGTACTCAAATGCAGCACAGCAAACTTGAGAAACACGCACAGATGCAAGCGCTCACTCAATTTGTATTTCTGAGCCACAACTACATTCAGCAGTTTCAAAGCACAAACACTGCAAGAAAAACACCAGGAATAATCAAAAAGAGATAACCTAGTCCAGATCTAATCCATATCCCGGAACATGCCCCCATTAAATATGTTACGACCCGTGAAAGCAATAACATATTCAAAGGACGCAAGAGAAAAGGTTAAATGATGTTTTATTTTTACTATAACTAAAAATCTACTTCAGGTCGCTAGGTGCATCTTTGGATCAGCTCTTCTGGAGTCTGGAGCCCACCTTCACCTCTTCCGGCATCCTAAGGAGAAATAATAAATAAATAAAAAGTAACAAACGAATGGTGGGTCAGTGAGTCAGGCCAAACTGAGGAAAACGCAGTAAGACAGATCCATACCCTTACGGGGCCGTCAAAATCCTCTAGGCGGCAGACTATGGTCAAAAAGCCAAATAAAACTCCTATAATTGAAAAATTACGAAAAACAGGACTACCCACACTCACTGACCAAAAGTATCAAAGGAATGAAAATAATGATAATAACACAAATCCCTCTTTGTAGCCCTGAGGCTGATAAAGAGTCCAACAGGTTTCAAAAAGGTTTAAAAAAAAAAAAAGATCACAACGATCAGAAGTACCAGAATCCTCAGAACCCTCAGGCGGACCTGTGATTCCTCTCAAAGCACTCCATACTCTAGAGTCCACACACAAGCTTCCATCCATCCATCCATTTTTGTCCGCTTATCCGGGGTCGGGTCGCGGGGTAGCAACCTAAGTAGGGAGGCCCAGACTTCCCTCTCCCCAGCCACATGGAGCAGCTCCTCTGGGGGAATCCCAAGGCGTTCCCAGGCCAGCCGAGAAACATAGTCCCTCCAGCGTGTCCTGGGTCTTCCTCTGGGTCTCCTCCCGGTGGGACATGCCCGGAACACCTCCCCAGGGAGGCGTCCAGGAGGCATCCTAACCAGATGCCCGAGCCACCTCAACTGGCTCCTCTCGATGTGGAGAAGCAGCGGCTCTACTCCGAGTCCCTCCCGGATGACTGAGCTTCTCACCCTATCTCTAAGGGAGAGTCCAGCCAC
Source organism: Garcialebias charrua (assembly GCA_038048925.1). NCBI lineage: Eukaryota > Metazoa > Chordata > Actinopteri > Cyprinodontiformes > Rivulidae > Garcialebias > Garcialebias charrua. Next base: position 9,986 of record JBBPBX010072241.1, read on the forward strand.
CCTGCGGAGAAAACTCATTTCAGCCGCTTGTATCCGAGATCTTGTTCTTTCGGTCATAACCCAAAGCTCATGACCATAGATGAGGGTGGGAACGTAGATCGATCGGTAAATTGAGAGCTTTGCCTTTTGACTCAGCTCTCTCTTCACCACGACAGACCGGTACAGCGCCCGCTTCACTGCGGATGCTGCACCTATCCGCCTATCGATCTCACGCTCCAGTTTTCCCTCATTTGTGAACAAGACCCCGAGATACTTAAACTCCTCCACTTGGGACAGGACCTCATCCCCAACCCGGAGAGGGCATGCTACCCTTTTCCGGCTCAAGACCATAGCCTCGGACTTGGAGGAACTGATCCTCATCCTGGCCGTATCACACTTGGCTGCAAACCGCTCCAGCGAAAGCTATAGATCACGATCTGATGAAGCCAATAGGACTACATCATCTGCAAAAAACAGAGAAGCGATTCTAAGGTCACCAAAACGGATGCTCTCAACACCTTGGCTGTACCTAGAAATTCTGTCCATAAAAGTTATGAACAGAATCGGTGACAAAGGGCAACCTTGGCGGAGTCCAACTCTCACTGGAAACAAGCCTGACTTACTGCCGGCAATGCGGACCAAGCTCTGACACCGGTCGTACAGGGACCTAACAGCCCATATCAATGGGCCTGGTACCCCATACTCCCGGAGTACCCCCCACAGAACCCCCGAGGGACGCGGTCGAATGCCTTTTCCAAGTCCACAAAGCACATGTAAACTGGTTGGGCAAACTCCCACGTACCCTCCAGGACCTGCTGAGGGTGTAGAGCTGGTCCAGTGTTCCACGACCAGCACGAAAACCACACTGCTCCTCCTGAATCCGAGGTTCGACTATCCGACGGACCCTCCTCTCCAGAACCCCTGAATAGACCTTACCAGGGAGGCTTAAGAGTGTGATCCCCCTATAGTTGGAACACACCCTACGGTCCCCCTTTTTGAATAGGGGAACCACCACCCCAGTCTGCCAATCCAAGGGAACTGCCCCCGATGTCCACGCAATATTGCAGAGTCGCGTAAGCCAACACAACCCCACAACATCCAGAGCCCTAAGGAACTCAGGGCGAATCTCATCCACCCCTGGAGCCCTGCCACCGCGGAGCTTTTTAACCACCTCGGTGACCTCAGCTCCAGAGATTGGAGAGCCCGACCCAAAGTCCCCAGGCTCCGCTTCCTCAGTGGAAGACGTGCCAGTAGGATTGAGGAGGTCTTCGAAGTACTCCGCCCACCGACTCACAACATCCCGAGTTGAGGTCAACAGCACGCCATCCCCACCATAAATGGTGTTGGTCGCGTACCGCTTTCCCCCCCTGAGACGCCGGATGGTGGACCAGAATCGCCTCGAAGCCGTACGGAAGTCATTCTCCATGGCCTCTCCGAACTCCTCCCACGCCCGAGTTTTTGCCTCAGCAACCACCCGAGCCGCATGCCGCTTGGACTGTCGGTACCTATCTGCTGCTTCCGGGGTCCCACAGGCCAAAAAGGCCCAATAGGACTCCTTCTTCAGCCTGACAGCATCCCTCACCGCCGGTGTCCACCACCGGGTTCGAGGGTTGCCACCACGACAGGCACCAACAACCTTGCGGCCACAACTCTGATAAGCTACCTCGACAATAGAGGCGCGGAACATGGCCCACTCGGACTCAATGTCCCCCGCCTCCCTCGGAACGTGTTCAAAGCTCTCCCGGAGGTGGGAGTTAAAGCTCCGTCTTACGGGAGACTCTGCCAGACGTTCCCAGCAGACCCTCACAATACGTTTGGGTCTGCCAGGTCTGACCGGCATCCTCCCCCACCATCGGAGCCAACTCACCACCAGGTAGTGGTCAGTTGACAGCTCCGCCCCTCTCTTCACCCGAGTGTCCAGGACATGCGGCCGCAGATCAGATGAGACGACAACAAAGTCGATCATCGAACTGCGACCTAGGGTGTCCTGGTGCCAAGAGCACATATGTACACCCTTATGCCTGAACATGGTGTTCGTTATGGACAATCCATGACGAGCACAGAAGTCCAACAACAAAACACCACTCGGGTTCAGATCACCCCTCCCTGGGCTGCCACCTTACCGTGGTGGAGGGGTTTGAGTGTCCCAATGATCCTAGGAGCTATGCTGTCAGGGGCTTTATGCCCCTAGTAGGGTCACCCAAGGCAGACAGGTCCTAGGTGAGGGACGAGACAAAGCGCAGCCCACAAGACCCCTTATGATGAGTAATATAAATGGAAACAATGTTCCCTCGCCCGGACGCGGGTCACCGGGGCCCCACTCTGGAGCCAGGCCCGGAGGAGGGGCACGTTGGCGAGCGCCTGGTGGCCGGGCTTTCACCCATGGAGCTCGGCCGGGCACAGCCCGAAGAGGAGACGTGGGTCCCCCTTCCCATGGGCTCACCACCTGTGGGAGGGGCCAAAGGGGTCGGGTGCATTGTGGAATGGGTGGTGGCCGAGGGCGGGGACCCTGGCGGTCTGATCCTCGGCTACAGAAGCTGGCCATTGGGACATGGAATGTCACCTCTCTGGTGGGGAAGGAGCCTGAGCTAGTGTGTGAGGTTGAGAGGTTCCGGCTAGAAATAGTCGGACTCACCTCAACGCATGGCTCTGGCTCTGGAACCAGTTTCCTTGAGAGGGGTTGGACACTCTTCCACTCTGGAGTTGCCCCTGGTGAGAGGCGCCGAGCAGGAGTGGGCATACTTGTTGCCCCCCATCTTGGTGCCTGTACGTTGGGGTTCACCCCGGTGAACGAGAGGGTAGCCTCCCTTCGCCTACGTGTGGGGGGACGGGCTCTGACTGTTGTTTGTGCCTATGCGCCAAACGGCAGCGCAGATTACCCACCCTTTTTGGAGTCCTTGGAGGGGGTATTGGAGGGTGCGCCTCCTGGGGACTCCCTTGTTCTGCTGGGGGACTTCAACGCTCACGTGGGCAATGACAGTGAGACCTGGAGGGGTGTGGTTGGGAGGAACGGCCCCCCTGATCTGAACCCGAGTGGTGTTCTGTTGTTGGACTTCTGTGCTCGTCATGGATTGTCCATAACGAACACCATGTTCAGGCATAAGGGTGTCCATATGTGCTCTTGGCACCAGGACACCCTAGGTCGTAGTTCAATGATCGACTTTGTTGTCGTCTCATCTGATCTGCGGCCGCATGTCCTGGACACTCGGGTGAAGAGAGGGGCGGAGCTGTCAACTGACCACTACCTGGTGGTGAGTTGGCTCCGATGGTGGGGGAGGATGCCGGTCAGACCTGGCAGACCCAAACGTATTGTGAGGGTCTGCTGGGAACGTCTGGCAGAGTCTCCCGTAAGACGGAGCTTTAACTCCCACCTCCGGGAGAGCTTTGAACACGTTCCGAGGGAGGCGGGGGACATTGAGCCCGAGTGGGCCATGTTTCGCGCCTCTATTGTCGAGGCAGCTTATCGGAGTTGTGGCCGCAAGGTTGTTGGTGCCTGTCGTGGTGGCAACCCTCGAACCCGGTGGTGGACACCGGCGGTGAGGGATGCTGTCAAGCTGAAGAAGGAGTCCTATTGGGCCTTTTTGGCCTGTGGGACCCCGGAAGCAGCAGATAGGTACCGGCAGTCCAAGCGGCATGCGGCTCGGGTGGTTGCTGAGGCAAAAACTCGGGCGTGGGAGGAGTTCGGAGAGGCCATGGAGAATGACTTCCGTACGGCTTCGAGGCGATTCTGGTCCACCATCCGGCGTCTCAGGGGGGGAAAGCGGTACGCGACCAACACCATTTATGGTGGGGATGGCGTGCTGTTGACCTCAACTCGGGATGTTGTGAGTCGGTGGGCGGAATACTTCGAAGACCTCCTCAATCCTACTGGCACGTCTTCCACTGAGGAAGCGGAGCCTGGGGACTTTGGGTCGGGCTCTCCAATCTCTGGTGCTGAGGTCGCCAAGGTGGTTAAAAAGCTCCGCGGTGGCAAGGCTCCGGGGGTGGATGAGATTCGTCCTGAGTTCCTTAGGGCTCTGGATGTTGTGGGGTTGTGTTGGCTTACGCGACTCTGCAATATCGCGTGGACATCGGGGGCAGTTCCCTTGGATTGGCAGACTGGGGTGGTGGTTCCCCTATTCAAAAAGGGGGACCGTAGGGTGTGTTCCAACTATAGAGGGATCACACTCTTAAGCCTCCCTGGTAAGGTCTATTCAGGGGTTCTGGAGAGGAGGGTCCGTCGGATAGTCGAACCTCGGATTCAGGAGGAGCAGTGTGGTTTTCGTCCTGGTCGTGGAACACTAGACCAGCTCTACACCCTCAACAGGGTCCTGGAGGGTGCGTGGGAGTTTGCCCAACCAGTTTACATGTGCTTTGTAGACTTGGAAAAGGCATTCGACCGCGTCCCTCGGGGGGTTCTGTGGCGGGTACTCCGGGAGTATGGGGTACCAGGCCCTTTGATATGGGCTGTTAGGTCCCTGTACGACCGGTGTCAGAGCTTGGTCCGCATCGCTGGCAGTAAGTCAGGCTCGTTTCCGGTGAGAGTTGGACTCCGCCAAGGTTGCCCTTTGTCACCGATTCTGTTTATAACTTTTATGGACAGAATTTCTAGGCGCAGCCAAGGTGTTGAGAGGATCCGTTTTGGTGGCCTTAGAATCGCTTCTCTGTTTTTTGCAGATGATGTGGTCCTATTGGCTTCATCAGCTCGTGATCTACAGCTTTCGCTGGAGCGGTTTGCAGCTGAATGTGATGCGGCCGGGATGAGGATCAGTTCCTCCAAATCCGAGGCCATGGTCTTGAGCCGGAAAAGGGTAGCGTGCCCTCTCCGGGTCGGGGAGGAGGTCCTTACCCAAGTGGAGGAGTTTAAGTATCTCGGGATCTTGTTCACGAATGAGGGAAAACTGGAGCGTGAGATCGATAGGCGGATAGGTGCAGCGTCCGCAGTGAAGCGGGCGCTGTACCGGTCTGTCGTGGTGAAGAGAGAGCTGAGTCAAAAGGCAAAGCTCTCAATTTACCGATCGATCTACGTTCCCACCCTCATCTATGGTCATGAGCTTTGGGTTATGACCGAAAGAACAAGATCTCGGATACAAGCGGCTGAAATGAGTTTTCTCCGCAGGGTGGCTGGACTCTCCCTTAGAGATAGGGTGAGAAGCTCAGTCATCCGGGAGGGACTCGGAGTAGAGCCGCTGCTTCTCCACATCGAGAGGAGCCAGTTGAGGTGGCTCGGGCATCTGGTTAGGATGCCTCCTGGACGCCTCCCTGGTGAGGTGTTCCGGGCATGTCCCACCGGGAGGAGACCCAGAGGAAGACCCAGGATACGCTGGAGGGACTATGTTTCTCGGCTGGCCTGGGAACGCCTTGGGATTCCCCCAGAGGAGCTGCTCCAAGTGGCTGGGGAGAGGGAAGTCTGGGCCTCCCTACTTAGGCTGCTACCCCCGCGACCCGACCCCGGATAAGCGGAAGAAAATGGATGGATGGATGGATGGGTTCAGATCAGGGGGGCCGTTCCTCCCAACCACACCCCTCCAGGTCTCACTGTCATTGCCCACGTGAGCGTTGAAGTCCCCCAGCAGAACAAGGGAGTCCCCAGGAGGCGCACTCTCCAATACCCCCTCCAAGGACTCCAAAAAGGGTGGGTAATCTGTGCTGCCGTTTGGCGCATAGGCACAAACAACAGTCAGAGCCCGTCCCCCCACACATAGGCGAAGGGAGGCTACCCTCTTGTTCACCGGGGTGAACCCCAACGCACAGGCACCAAGATGAGGGGCAACAAGTATGCCCACTCTTGCTCGGCGCATCTTACCAGAGGCAACTCCAGAGTAGAAGAGTGTCCAACCCCTCTCAAGGAAACTGGTTCCAGAGCCAGAGCCATGCGTTGAGGTGAGTCCGACTATTTCTAGCCGGAACCGCTCAACCTCACACACTAGCTCAGGCTCCTTCCCCACCAGAGAGGTGACATTCGCAATTTCACGCAATTTCGGTCCTGTGTATGTCCTGTACATATTGCAGATCTGACAATAAAGTTGACTTTGACATTCCATATCCCAATGGCCAGCTTCTGTAGCCGAGGATCAGACCGCCAGGGTCCCCGCCCTCGGCCACCACCCATCCCACATTGCACCCGACCCCTTTGGCCCATCCCATAGGTGGTGAGCCCAAGCTTCTGTTAGCTTAATCACACACACTCTCCAGTGAGAGTACACCTACTTAAAGGCCAGCAGGGACAGAGGACCTCTTGGAGTTACACTCACAATCAACCTGCAGCTTCAGCAGCTCAGGTGAAACACACTGGCATGATACCAGTAACCTGCTATTTCAGGCCACACTCTAATATGAAGAGTCACCACTGCCTATGCAGCTTAAAGCACAAATGTTCAGAAATGGGTGGAGACACTACTGAACATACACAGAGCACTAAAAGCACTCCTTACCCAAAACATGCAGCAGACCTTAAAAGAGTCTCTGCATAAACCTCCACACACACACAACTCTAAGAATCTAGAGTCCTCATCTCCTCAATGGAGCTTAATCACAAACGTTTAGGAGTGGGCAGAGAACACACCTAAACAACACAAAGTGCACCAAAAGCACTAAGAACAAACCATACAGCAGGCTCTCTCACCAAAAAACCTCTGCACCCAACCTCTGCAAAGAGCTTCTGCTCTGAATTGGTTTAAAAAAAATAGGAGTGTCTGTAGCAACTCTGCAGCATGGAGTCATCAGGCTGATGACAACCAGCTGTGTTAAAAGGCAAAAGCATGACTGCTGATGCAGGCTGACAGAGCACGCTACGTAACACTAAGTGGTGATAATGTAAATACATTTTTTTCATTTATAGATGGCCTCCCTTCTCACCTTATAGCCATCCTCTTACACCAATATGTTTTTTTAATAGAGAGAAAGAAAAGATAGAAAGTAAGACAACAAAACAATAATTATCCACAAAAAGAGCACAAGGCAAACACACCCAACCTCCGTCCGCAAACCTGCAAAGCACATGACAGAACACAGCAACGAAACATACATGCATAAAGACTAATAATATTCATGACCTTGCTGTAGATTTCTATAAATAAACATACCCATACCTACAAATATATATACAGTATACATACATCTGCATTCATATCACATATCCATCTACATATCTGCATATGATATCTACATATACATCCCTGCATCCATTTGTGTGTGGTTGTGAGCATGCATAAGTGAATAAGGTTCCTCCAATAGAACACTCAGTAGCAACTGTGAAGCATCAGAGATCCGTCCCTCCAAAGCCAGAGGCAGACAAAGAGAAGATCAAAGCCAAGACCCCAAGAAGGACCCCGAGCCCAGAGTCCCCAGGGCCACCCGAACAGGACGAGCCACTTGCCCACTCCCCAGATCCGACCAAGGGGATGAACCGGACGAGCTCCACCAGCGGCCACATACAATGACCCCCGGGGGGCCAACAGCAACAAGCCCACAGGCCCCCGCCAGAGCCTGCTGCACTGATGTAGCCCCAGGCCCGGACACCGAGGCCAGGGGACGCCCATCGCTCAGGCCCAGACCCGATAAGACCAGAGGACCCGAGTCCCATCAGGCAGCCACCAGGACGAGCCGACACACGCCCAAGCGCCAAACCCCCGAAAACGACAGCAAGGGCCCCCAGCCCGCCCGCAGGCAAAGGGACACCCACCCGGGGGCCACGTGGTAGGAGCGCAACATCAAGTAGCCTTAGATGTAACAGAGAGGGGGCAGTCCAAATCCCAGCCTGACAATTAGACATTCATACAAAGACACACTCACTCAAACCCACCCTCATCCTCACTCGCACAAAGATAAACAATAACGACACGTTCCATTCATAATCCCGATGCACACTCTATACCCCCTAGGTCCAGACATGTACCTGCCCTCTATGTGGGGGAGCCCGTACCCAAACCCAGGAGGTAGGCCCATTCATTCTGGGGTAGAGAGTTGCCGACATCCAAGAATCTGCCCAACCCTCTCTCTGCCGACAGGACAGGACACCCGAGCCCAAGCAGCCCCAGGGAGAGCGGAATGCCAGCCCCGCCCACGGCGAACCCCCAGGCCCCGAACCCCCCCACATACCAGGACAACCCCTGACGGCCCACCCCCAGAATGACCGCAAGGCAACCAGGGGGGTAAGAGAAAAATAAATAA